>VZSC01016208.1:367539-417868 GCA_013398225.1 Steatornis caripensis | reverse complement strand
GGTCTTTGAAGAGGGCAAAGTTAGCTTTCTTGAAATCCAGGGTTCTAATCTTACTTGTAGCCCTACTTCTTCATGGAAAAAAGACAGCTGCAACTTGGACAGAACCCAGGTATGTAAATCCAGAAGAGCACTTCAGACTGTGAGTCTTACCTGTAAATAGTTTCTTCCTGCAACTTGGAGATAAATCTACAAATGTTGCAAAAATATAGGAGTTAGGTGTTCACTTCACCTTTTACCTGGCTTAAGAAGTTCCCTAATCAGTGTTTGGACAATTTTGCATCCTGCTCTGAAGTACCTATTTCTCCCCATTTATGGAGGCCTTTGTGATCAGCTAGTGGAGTGGATTCAGATCTGTGCCTTGTCTAGACCAAAATTAATTAGATTATGAGATGCTTAAGAGCTCTTGTGGTAGCCTCAAGTAATTTATGAGGATCACAAATGCGTTTTATAGCAGGGAACGCATTTTTACATTACAAGTTCATCCTCCTCTCAAAGGTGCAGATGACTTTGTGTTGTGTTGTGTAGTGTTGTGTGGAAGCTAGACTCCACTAGCCTGCACTTGCCATGAAAAGCCTAGTGACAAAGGAGAAGAGGCTCATTTGAGATGAACATGAAAGATGGAGAGAGGAAAGCAGACCTTTAAAGTGTTGTACTGGTCCTTGCTGTGTCCTGGTGGGTACATAACACCAACAGATTGTATGCTAATTTTGAAATTATACTTGGGCACAGTAGGCACTGTAGTTAAAAATTCTGTTTCTGTTGGTGATTTACTACCAACTAGGAAGAACAAGGTCTAACCTTGTAAAATACCTGAAGCATCTCATACAGCTGCAAGAAACAAGTTAATGTGAGAGAAATGGTTGTATTAGGCTACCTGCTACAATCATACAAGCAAATACTTCGTCAGAAGGCCAGTATGTTCTGAAGCCAAATACAGATGGGAGATTTAGATTTATCTTTTTATGGAAATGATATGGAAAAATGACTGATCTTTGAGTATCCATTGTAGTTACAAAGGCATGTAAATTGTTCTCCTAATTTAATTTTGGGTTGTAACAACACAGTGTTCTTCATTTGGAGCATTTCTGTTATCTGATAACAATAAAGCAGTTTCTTACTGTCTCATTTACAGGTTTTATCGGATGAGAGTTCTACATATCCTTTATTTTTGCTTGGAAAAACCAGCTGATAATAGTAAAATTAATATTAACTTCGGTAGTTGCCAGAAATCCTTTTCTGGAGTTCTCTAGTATGAAAGAAGAACTCTTGGGGGAATCATTCATTTTTGCCAGGATTGTAGGACTTGATGGAATGAGTAGCACAATTATATTTATGTTGTACTCTCATGTGAGTATGGCACATATATTTAGGGTTCTCAAAATGCTTTGCAAACATCAGTGTAGCAACTTTAACAATACTACTATAAAATGTAAACTACAATGGATCTCAGATTTTCCTTGTTGCCTTTTGGGACCTGCTGAGAGAACGAAACTGACTAACAGAGATATTCCCTCCACCGTGCATTTGCTTTTAGTCCAAATTGAAACATCTGATGGAATGAGAGGAGGTCTGCAGGATGACTGGGGAGGAGGGGTGAGGGTGTTAAAGCACAGATGAAAACCAGAGAAACTTGAGTTTTCAAGCTCTGTCTTACATTATGAACTCGAATCCTCCAAACAGGAAACAGTGGGGGCTTCAGACAAATGAATCCTTTACAACAGCAGAAGAAACCTCTATTAGAAACACACAGTATGACAATGTTTAGCAGTCACATGACATAGATTGGTTCACATATCTATCTGTTGGGGACATCCGAGGCGATCTGTCAGCATGGTTGTGACCCTTTTGTCTATGCTCCTTGGAGTTCAACCCCTTTGTTTTTGTCTGTTATTCATAAACTCTACTTACAAATTGGAGTAGCATTCTTGTACTCTGTACAGAATTGGCTACACATAAATATCTTTCGGGGGAGACTGAGGTTTACAAACTATGCTGGAACTGTGTTTTCTCCCTCTCAATCTTTTGCTTCAGATAGGCAAGTCTTTATGATCAGCTATACCAGTCAGTATTCCTGACAGTCTCTGGCTGTTACAATGGCAGTCATTCCCTTACTTATGAAGGTTGAATAATGTTTACATATCTTTGTTCAAAAGCCATTGATGGGAATAAACAAAATATAAAATTATGTGTGTACAAAGAGACTGAATCGAAGCAAAAAAAATAGAGGAGAACCTAGCAGGTTTCTTAAGACAAAACTCTCAACCTTAAATGTGTAAGATACGTTCCCCTTAGAAGGGGAAATGATCTTTTTACCCACCTGAGTGCTGTCAAAGTCTGGAGTTACAGCAGTGTTTTGGGAAGGCATGCAAAAAGTGCAGTTTTTTGTATATAAGAGTGTGTCCCTCAAAAGAGAAAGGATGAATTCTCAAGAGTTTGTGGCTCTGCAGAAGCAGTGGTGGTGGTGGTGTAATTAGATTTATGTGTTCTCATCTCCTTGGAAGCCAAAGTGGAACACGTAGGCCTGCTCTTTGCTCCAGGCATGGAGAAGTTAAGGCATACACATAATTTGTCCCAGGTCACTGCAGTGAGTGAGAAGTAGAGCAAGGAACAAGACCCAAGTCTCTTACCTCTTGTCTTGTTAGACCTTGTTTCCACCATGATGGAACAGTCTTGTGGCTCTACTTTGGCTTCTCTCTTTGACTTGCATTGCTTGCTAGAGACTAGTGCATATAGAAAGATGAAAACGTAATTTTCTTTATTACCATGCCATTCCATTCCAAGTCTAATTTGTGTAGAGTTAAATAGCGAGGGGATTTTTTTTTTCAGTTTTATCCACTATCATTCACTACAATATAGTTTATAAGGGGCATATGCGTTTTCTAACTGCTTCAACTGAAAGTGATAATAACAGAGATTTGCTAACAGGATTAAAGGAAAAGAATTCTTGCTAATCTCAGCTATGAACAGCAATTAAACTAACCAACGGTAAGCACAAGAATCACTGGCGTTATGCTAGCACCACAAGTGAGGAGCAGCTTCTGTGCTGAGATGAGAAAAAAAGCAGTACCAGCAGCTGCTATCACCATAGAAGTGACCATTGACCCTTCAGAACAGCATTTACCTGGAGAAGACAATAGCTCAGAGCAATTAAGAGGATAGGGACAACTGGTCATTCTCCACAGCATTTAGGTTTTCCCCCTCTGTAGTAAATAACAATTTAACAGATCTGCAATCACAGAAATATATTGTAGAATGGAGTATGCAAATAGTCATCTAGCTGACTACACTCCAGTGAGGTGTTCTCCATCTTAAAGTGATGAGGTTTATAATTATTGACTCCCATCTTAACTTGATCACAAACCAAGAAACTACAGTTTCTCTCTTCTGTGGCCAAAAGATTTTACAGAGTTTTGAAGAACTTTATATTAGTTAGAAAACGTAGTTTATGAGTTTATGAGTTTATGAGTAAAACAGGAGCAAATACATCCTTCTTTGATTTTAAGAGAGCATGATTTTTTTTAAACATTCCTCTTAATCAAGATAGCACATCAATATTTGTTTTGCTGATGTATGGAGAAAAAATCAAATTGAGTTTTGCTAATCTAGCAGTTCAAAAGCTATAAAAGCTGTCTTACTAAGAAATCAGGTCAAAGTTACAATCTACTCTTTCAGCTAAATATTCTGTGCCTTTTATCCAATGGACTAGCCAGTTATGAACTACAATACAGTATTGATATTGAGATTGGTGCTTTTACTCAACTTTTAGACTTAAAATAAAAACTACTACCAAGAAAAACATTCTAAAAAACCCCTCACATGCATGGTTTATCCTCTTCTTCATGGATTAAACAAGGGTATATAAATAAAGTTCCCAGGACAAATTTCATTGCTTATCTTTCTTACCAATGCACTCACTGGCTTTTGAAAGAAGAAACTGATTCTCTTTACAGAGCCGTGTGCATACTCCACATATTTTCATAGGTATCAAAACAAGAGTTTCTACTAACATGCCGACTTTGAAATAAATACTGATTCAGCCTGAGTGAAGCTTGAAAGTGTGGTAAAGAGATGCCATAAAACAACATACATAGCTTGACCTCTGCAGAGGTCTGGATTACTCATCGTTAGAGAGGTCAAGTGGACGAGTGGCTTGTTATTCGGCATTTCTACCACAATCTTGTGGATGAAATACTGATGAAATGCTGTTCAGGTGTGTGTTGTCACTGTTCCTTACTCAGGAGGGATAAATCAAAGATATCTACAGAGTGTTTACTTAATCCTCTTCTTCTGTAACAGGGAAATGGGCTTGTGCACTTGCTCTTTCTTTGCTCAGTGTTAGCTATGAAAAGTGAAGGGGAAAAAGAGTCCTCTTCAGTTGTAATTTGGCCAGTCAAAGGAACAAAGAATGCTACAGCCTGTCATATAATTAGGATCTTCTGTGATTAGGAAGAAGACACCGGAGAGAACAGCAGGAGTCTTATTCATAGCTGAAAGAAGAGAAGGAAGGAGCTGCTTCTATTCATCTTCCATTCAGGATCAATTAAACATATTTTGATCCCTTGAAAGGTCTTCTGTGAAGCTGTCCTGCATTTCTGTGACTTCAGATAAAATGTCTGTCAAAAGTTATTGTTAAAATAGCTGAAGAGAAAGTAATGAGCAGCACAGCCAGCTGCTCCATAGGAATCACTCCTGCGGTGGTTATTTCAGGATTGTCTCATTTACAGACTATGTCTGCACTGCTGAGCTGAGTATATTACAGTACCTCGCTGGTACAATAAGACTAGCCATTCTGTTGGGATAAAAGCTCAGCTGGGTACAGTAATACAGCTGGAGTAAAAACCAATTGGCTAACTGGAGGTGTGAAATTTGGTCCTAGAAAGGAGTACGGATAAAGAATGTTAGCAGAAAACAAACAGAAGTTTCGTTCAGCACCTGACTGAATCATTTAACTTCAGCTGCAAGTGGTATAAAAAAAGAGTAGAAAAGAGTTTGAGAGAGTCTGAAGAATTAATGGAATTTGAAAGGGCAATGCTAAAGTCATTGACTTTATGTGCATTTGTATAACCAGAATTGCTGTGAATTTGGCCTTTTCTTGTACTGTCAGCTTCCTAATTAAATAGATCCTGTATGCCTGAGGCAAATAATGGGGGGGGGAGAAGAAATGGGGAACATGATCAAGACAATCATACTTTCAGAATTGTTTTTAATCCCTCTGATGTGGCTTATGCTGTGATACACTTGTTTCCATACAGTAGCATACAGAGGCAAAAACCCAGCTGAAACAGATGTGGTTCAGCACTCAAGCACCTGTTCTCTATGGTTTCCTGCGTATACAGTCTTCTAAGCGGAGACTTGTTACTTAGATCAAGCAGAAATTAGTGTCAGAGATGCAGTCACTCTAACCTGGGTTTGAAATAGCTTGAGGACTAAACTTACTGAGTTTGCTGGTGGGGTGAATAAAGTCTGGATACAGGGCTCGGGTGTCTTAGAGGTCTTCTCCATTTGGCCAATATTTGAGACCTTTGAGCACTTCCCATCTCCTGAGTCTTTGTGTGTTCTACAGTCAAGTTCTGCCTGTGGCTAGAGAAGAGTCCAAATAATAAATAAAATAAATAATAAAATGTTCCTTCCTTCCTCTCAAGGCAAGGAATCTGGACACATGAGCTTGAAAGAAATCACAGTAGACTTCTAACAACAACAAGGATTCTCACTCCTTGGTAAATGTTCTTCCTTTACAGAGATACCAGCAAGTGGATTAATTTTCTTTCTATTTAACTTTTCAGGGAAATATTATCTTTCCGGTAAACCCAGGTTATAAAAAACCCCAACCCTTACCTTCAGTCTGCTTAAAGTCCTGTTTATAATGCATAAAAATAAGTAGGGTTAGCTAACATGTTTGTATTTTTGATGAGATTTTCCAAAATTGCAAGTTTTTCAGACTGCAATTTTCTTGATACAATGCCTGCTGTGTACATAATAAGACTCTAAATTCCATTAAAAATTATTTTCAGGATAGTCTGGTTAATATTAAAAATGCTTAATTCCCAAACAGGACGTATCCTCCCTTTCCTGCCAACAAAATTTGTTGTTGTTGTTGATGTTATTATTATGTCTTTAAAAACATTGGCAAAGTAAACTTGTAAACACCGTGCAGCAAGAGAGGGAGTGAAATACCAGCCAGGTTTTGGTAGTGTTTCATTTCATACTCACTTTTACCAGCATCTGCTGCACCTCTTTCTCATTCTGCTAAAGGCAGGACCTTGCTGAGGGGTAAAATACAGTAGGTTCATCTTGAAAATTGAGGCCTTAAATTAATTATCTATGTAAATAATTAAGAGAAACATATTTCTGCCAGCAAAATTCCGCCTAATGAGCTTCCGGGGAGGAATCAAGCAATCAGATTCAATAGAGTTTTCTTTTTTTGTTCTGCACTGTGTTGGACTCCTGGTGAGGGCTTCCCATAAAGGGGCTGTTTCTTTATCTATTTATTGGTTTCTAACTTACATGTTCAGCATAAGCTGTTGGTCATGTCATCCCAGCCCAGTCTTTTTTTTTTCTTTTCTTCTGTATCTTATCCAGTCAGAAGCTGTTACCTAGTTTACTACTAAAAGTGGGGCCAAGCAACTCCTTTTGCAAAGGTAATGCACATGTGGTCAGTGCCTTTCTTGCCTGTCTTTTTTTTCCCAGTGTTTCTTCCTCAGTCACCTGCAAACCTCTTTCTTACCACTCAGGGCAGCCGGCTTTGGTGAGAACATTCTTCAGTTCTTCATGGAGTCGTGACAAAAATAGTCCACATGTAACCAGCCTCTAGGCTGTTTTAGGACAAGGAAGCTTCAGTAGGTCTGCAGAAGTAAAAAAAAATCTTCAGATACTTGATGTCATAAAATATTAATGTGGCAAATAATTAAAAAGCCAGGAGGTTCCTATGCCCATCTCTGCCGGAATGACAGGTGAAAAAGTAGCAGCAAGAACTGGTTATTCATTGCAGGTCTCAAATTTCCAGACAGCATTTGCTTCAAGACTTTGATATGATAATTCAGATCTGTTGTACCATGAAAGACTTAGGATTCTTCAAGATGATTAACATTTCATATTTGGGACCTATCTGATATCGAAGTACCATGCAATGGCACATGTCAGAGCTGAAGGAATCTTTGTTTTTGATAAAGACTGACTATTTAACTAAATTTTCTGTCTTTTATGGGGGGAGGAATGGAAAGTATTTCTGTCAAACTATAATTTTTAACTAGCTTTGCAGTTATCTTTTCATTACGAACGAAACAATCAATCATGTTAACAATCACCTGTCATGTGGAGTTGAGTCACGTAAAGATCAAAGACAGGTTTAACCTAAAATACATGGGAAATAATATTGTTGTGTGAAAGTATCAGTTTCAATATTTAGAGTTTAAAAAGTGATAAATAGCTTTTTGAATGCACGTTTACTTAAGAAAATACTTGTATTAGGAAATTTTTAAGCTGTTAAGGAAACTAACATTTTAGAAAGATTTGGGAAAAAAAGAGAATTTATTTTTTGTCCATTATTAATGAAAATAAAATAAACAATTATTCATCAAGTTCTGGTAGAGCAGAAATTATGCAGAGAACAACTGGCATTTCATCCATCTTGCCCAGCTTTGGACTGTAGGATATGTTATCTTACTATACAGGCCCTAGGGCCCCAATTTGCTGGATGCTTATAAGAAATTGCTTGTGGCAAGGACTAAATTAAACACAAAGCCTTGAGTTTAGGCATGTGGTTAAGCACTTTGCTTATGAAAGACCACAGATACTATTCACACTGGTAATAATAATTGATGAAGTATTTGTTAAAGCATCTAACAGAGCCATTAAATAATTTATATTTTGTTGCACTTCCTTGCCAAGAAAAGCATTATTGGAGTTTACTTATAGGCTTACGCACAAGCTTTACAGAAAGGTGAAAAATCACTAATGAAGAGAGTAGACATTTCTTGCAGCTGACACCAGGTAGTTCCCTCCATCTCCAGCCCTGCCCTCCCAGTGCAGGACACGTAGCAGGTAACCAGGGGTGGGGGGCAGCTCCTGCGAGCAGGTGCCTGTGGCTGAGGTGGGGCTGGAGAATGGGCTGGGAGGAGGTTGTGGCTATAGGTGGGCAGTACAGGGAGTGGAAGTAGAGAAATGGGATGTGGTTGGGAATAGAGATGCTGTGGTGGAAGTGGTGTCGAGCAGCTGAGGGGCGGTAGCCCTTTCCAGGGCTTTCCAAAGTTATGGTCCTGTCCATGCTCCAGGTTGGTACTTGCCTCTTCCCCTCCTCATCCCAGCCCCGTTCCCTGCCCCTGTCCCTCTCCCCCAGCCTGGGAAAGGGACATGCATCCTCCCACTTGGTTTTGGCTGCCTAGCGAAATGACACATCAGCATCACTGCTCATTGAAGATTGGACACTGTTCCACATACCCAGAGTTTAATGCTGCTTGTTGCAAGAAGTCTGATTGGAGCAGAAACTGGCAAGCCTCTAGCTATGGCAGTAAGGTAATGCAGGCTGGAAAACGCTCTATATTAAAACTGGTCATAAAGCTGAGCTGCCACGACCTCTGTGCGCCCTTGGCTGGACGGATACTGCCATCCATGATCATTAAATGAAAGCTAGCGGGGTGTTTCTTCACCATGCTGTAGCGAGTGAAGTGACACAAAAACGATTTAAAAGAATCCTTGGGAATGTGACTCTTTTACCTGTCATATCGTCTTTCTGGCCAGGCTGAGTCTGATGTGCACCTTGCACGCTTCCTGCATGCCACGTTCGTGCCGTTGTCACCTGCAAACCAGCAGCTGGGCAACTGAATGTGATGGCTCATCTGAGACTGCCCTTAGGAAAGGAAAAGGAACAGAATTTTTTTATAGACTGTTTCTGTGAAGACCAGTGGTCAGAAACTGAATGAATACCAAATTCATTTACTGTGCCAGGTCAGTTTGGAGAGCACTATGCTGGCTTGCAGCTGGAAACTCAAATCATTTTTCAGATTGCTGTATTGATTTATAAAGCCAAGCATCATATTGAGCCTGAATGTATAGCTTAGTATCCTTCAGAAATGTAGGTAAAATGCATAAAAATATTTTAGGTTTGGATGCAATACTGCACATGAAGTCACATTCTGATTTATTTAACTTCCTTTTATAAAAAACCCAGATTTTTTAAAATCAAGGTAATTGTCAGGTGTTTTTCTTTTTAAATACCTTATTCCTCCTACTTGCTGAGAAGAAGAGCAAACAAAAAGTGCCAAGGTTGTGGTTTTAGGATGTTCATAAAATGAGTGATAAAAAAATTCTTAGACTTCCTTTTCTTCTTTATCTCTTAGTTTATTTAATGTCCTAGCGTACACAGTGGGCTTTGCAAAGGCTGCAGCTTTAGTCACTAGACTTTGCATTAATCTACAACAGAAAAGAACTTCAGCTAAAGATGATGATTCAGTGAGGCTGCACTTCTAAGACAATAACTAAGAACATAGGTTCCCTCCAAAGAGTTTAAAATTAGTTACATGCCAAAAAAACATATAAACCCACTATAAGATTATAAAAATACAATAGGTTTTAGTGGTTTGCTCCTCTGAGAAGATCACTTTTTATTTTGCCATTTTAACTTTATTAAAATTGCATTTTGTTTTTATTTTTCATAAAAGTCTGAAAGTTTGAATTGCTTCTTTTTCATGCAATGACTTCTATTTAGTTTTGGTATTTTCATTTCTGTCATCCCTCTGTGTGGCTTGTGGTTCTTATTCTAATAAAGAAATAAAATAATTTAATGTTTTCATTTTAGTTTTTCTAGCTCAGAGAAAATGTCTCATGATTTTGAATAAATGTCGTCATGATGAAACAGCACGTCATAAAATACTGCTGTGATGACTCACAGGCCAATTTATCTTGCTCTGAAGTCACCTAATACATTTTCCTGGTTGCTAAAAATCTGTTCCTGAACGTACCCAAGACTTGTTTTATCAAGGCTTGCTGAAGCAATGCCCATCTCAAGCTGAAAGCACATCATTACTTCCACACCCTAGGTTCTTTCATTGCATACGTCTTCCACAGGACTGGTCTGTTTGCACTTTCAGCACCATGTCACCTGCCATCGTCCTGGCCAGCAGATTAGGAAGAACACCAGTGTTTACACACTGTTTTGAGTGTGACCGCAATGACAATAAGGCCAGATTTGCAATGGAATTCATTTTCTGGGAGCTCACCTCATTCCCAGAACTACTAATGGCCAGATGAGCCAATGTTCCTTACTCCTGCTTAGACAACATGAGTTTACTTTTGGTCTTGAACTGAGGTTAAGTGCCACACTACTGTCTCTAGCTTCACACTCAGCAGACAAACAGGAGAGCTTTCCTCTGCCAGCAGTAGATCCATTGGCGAAGCCTGGGCCAATGCATCTGTCAAAGCAGTCACCAGTGTGTATTGTCAATATCCGAAGCAACCAGTGTCTTTTGTTATCAGTGAAGACAGGTCTCAATCGTCACAGTAGATGTGATAAACACATTGATGGAGATCTGGTTAGTGGAGCAGGTAGCGCTGTGGAGTGGAATCTGGTCTACTTAGAAATGGATGCTTTTACACTCAAGAAGTGACATCTTAAGGGTCTTGTAGAAAATTCTAAGTTAGGGTTTCTCGAATGTTTAAAAAGGCAAGGTGGAGTTTTCCTTTCTTCCTTTTTCCTCAACTCGCCCTTGTGTGCCCAAATTTCACTTAACAAAGTATTTAAGGATCTTAAGGTGCTGTGTTGAATCCCATACAGTAAGAATATGACACAAAAGTGCAAAGAATATTTGAAGTTATTTTAAATAACTGGGAGGGGGGAGGGGTGTGGAATAAAGAAAGACCACTAATTATTTCAGTAGGTTATAGTATTAAAACAACCTGCCTTTTTTAAGCAGGTTAGAGGAACGTGTGACATAAGTGACAGACACCAGATGGCTCCACCTCATTAGAAATCAGACTTCCACAGAGTTTGAGCGGGAGGAGGTAATGTGGACATGGGGGGGAAGGACTGTGATCAAAATCTGCCTTGGAAGTATTGTGGAATGGACTTGTAAAATTGATTTAGTAAGTTTGCACTTTGTTTGATATACTTCGAATTACAGCTGGGGAAGATATAAAAAATGAAGCATTGAAATTAAGCTAAGAATGTCACTTGATGGCTGAACAGGATAAGAAACTCAATAAAAGAGCAGTTTGAAACTAAAGGAGATATGCAAATTCCCAGTTTAAGAGCCAGATTGGATCTACTTGACCTGTTAATCCTCCTTGACAGACAAAGGTTCTCCCAGATTTAATATTTCGTTATTATTATTTTTAATTTGGCTTTTATGGATCCGAAGACGTCTTTCGAATGTGAAGNTGGCTGAACAGGATAAGAAACTCAATAAAAGAGCAGTTTGAAACTAAAGGAGATATGCAAATTCCCAGTTTAAGAGCCAGATTGGACCTACTTGACCTGTTAATCCTCCTTGACAGACAAAGGTTCTCCCAGATTTAATATTTCGTTATTATTATTTTTAATTTGGCTTTTATGGATCCGAAGACATCTTTCGAATGTGAAGTACTCTTGTGCAATTGTATTGGCTCACAAGGAAAATGGTACAGAATATGAAAAACAGTAAAAGGGAAATGATTATTTTGATACTGCAACTAAAGATCAGCTATTTTATATGTTTTGATGTCAAGGACTAAACAAAAAACATTTGGCTATGTACCTTATATGTATTCCGTTTGTTTCTTCTCACAGTGTAAACACTGGCTATTTTAATAATGTCTGTTGCATTTTCCTGAGCTTCCACACTTGTGCAGGGGTTGCTTCTGCTCATAGCCTGGCCCCACGTGGGCAGCCCAACTCCTGCTACATTGGCAATTTCATTGTTATTCCAAGTGGTCGGGTTTCTCTTGTCCTTGCAATGCTTTGCAAGCGAGTTGGATTTACTATTGATCACACCACGCTAAGCCACTTGCTAAATTATGTCTACAGTAGCCTTTCTATTGCTAGAGGTAGTACTCAAGACACAAATAAAAGGATTCATTTTGAAATCTGAGACTGGGCTATTTTTGTTAATTGGTGGAAGAATAATCTAGTGTTTTTAAATGAAACAAATTTGTATCAGGATTATATAATGTCTGCTCTCTTTTTTTCTGAGTACTGTCATACAATTAAAGTCAGGAAATTAATTCTATTTGCTTTTAACATGATCATAACTATGTAAATATAAAGTTCTCTTGCAGACTACTTGGAAATATCAGATCTTTCATTAATTCAACTTTAAAAATACTTCTGAATATGCTATCATGTATAAGGTTTAAAGAGCAGACAAAGTAGATTTATCTTCTTCAATACTAGTGACAGAAGCTGAAATAATAAATAAATTATCATAGTTTTGACAGACACATTACAAGAGCAGGTTTCCCAAGCAGCCTATGTGTATATGAAGTTATCTCTAAGTTTAAGGGCATTTGAGACTGACTTCGAGGGGAGAAACAGTCACTGTGCTTTTCAAGAGGTTAGACTCCGATCTATTATTCTCTGTCTAAGTTGTCTTTTAAAGTTGCCTCTTCTGCCTGAGACCTGAAGAAGGGTATGTTTTCCTTCAAATGTTTCATCCCCTTATGACTACTTTAGTCACGTCATAAGAGTTACTTCTACCCTACAAATGTAATCTTACCTCTGCCTCTAGACTGTTGTGGTCAGAGCAGCACCATCTCCAACCTCTCTGCTGCTAATACCCACGCTGTGATAGATGCATCCATTCCTTGTTTAAGNTATCATAGTTTTGACAGACACATTACAAGAGCAGGTTTCCCAAGCAGCCTATCTGTATGTGAAGTTATCTCTAAGTTTAAGGGCATTTGAGACTGACTTCGAGGGGAGAAACAGTCACTGTGCTTTTCAAGAGGTTAGACTCCGATCTATTATTCTCTGTCTACGTTGTCTTTTAAAGTTGCCTCTTCTGCCTGAGACCTGAAGAAGGGTATGTTTTCCTTCAAATGTTTCATCCCCTTATGACTACTTTAGTCACGTCATAAGAGTTACTTCTACCCTACAAATGTAATCTTACCTCTGCCTCTAGACTGTTGTGGTCAGAGCAGCACCATCTCCAACCTCTCTGTTGCTAATACCCACGCTGTGATAGATGCACCCATTCCTTGTTTAAGTAGGGCTGCAACAGTCTTCAGAAATCTGCTGAAAACGCTGGGTAGATTCCTACTGACCTCAGGGAACTTTCCATTTTGTAGGAGCAATTTCAACTTTACATCCTTACATTTAAAACATATAATAAATACACAATTGACTCTCACAAAGACAGGCAGCTGATTAGCTGATTATAGGGTTGTGAGTGTTCTAGGACTCAGTGGCTGGGAGGGTGAACTGTGGACTTCTATACTTCCTAACACAGAAAGGAAACGTGAAAAGATGGCTGAAAAATATTTAAGCCAGCATATAGCACAAAATTAATGTGAATTACACTCCCCAGAAGAGTGCGTGAATAGGCAGATGCTGTAGATGGTAGCTCTATTGGACTGCTTATTACAGAATAAATGATAGCATCAAAAAGTAATGCAGCTCAATGATACAGGTCATTGACTTAGACTTCTCCACTGGGGATGATTAAAGTGGCATTTAGCTCTACTGGTTGAATCTCTAGGGTGCTGAAAAACACCACATCAATACAAATCTGCTTAGCTGCTCACAGAAAGAATGACGTCATGAAAACATAAATAAGTTGCTGACTCCCAGCCTGAGGAATAACAGAAGTATTCTGGATTTCAGGAAACAATGGATAGCACAATGACTAACAAAACAAATGAGCTAATAGGACCACCTTCAATTTATATTGCATTCAGATATGCTCTCTTGCCAATGGATCAGGGCACTGGAGTCTCATTCGTATGCATGGATGAGGAAGTAGGACTGTTGCTACTCAAAGCATGAATTTTGAAATAGCCACCTATAAAAAAGTAATATAAGAGATAATATAGGAAATGCTGGAGAGGGTCTCTATAGATATCTCAAGTGCATCACGGAGTCTTGTTAGGGCTTGTTTTGCCAGTGGATACATAAGCAGGGTATGCTGTATTTAATTGAACATTGTTTCTAGNGGAAGTAGGACTGTTGCTACTCAAAGCATGAATTTTGAAATAGCCACCTATAAAAAAGTAATATAAGAGATAATATAGGAAATGCTGGAGGGGGTCTCTATAGATATCTCAAGTGCATCACGGAGTCTTGTTAGGGCTTGTTTTGCCAGTGGATACATAAACAGGGTATGCTGTATTTAATTGAACGTTGTTTCTACCTCTGCAGGAAAAATTACAGTGTAATTATCAATAACTCTGAATGGGCGGTATCTCTTCAGGCAAAGGCAAGATCTAAAACACCACTCAGCTCTTGTATGATATAATTTCCACTGACAAGATTCAGTGGGACTGGGAACTAAACCTCAGGCCAGATCAACTTTTTGTATGGGCAGGTTTCGGATTAAGAAACACACTGCTCTATTTGCATGTCACAAATCTAAACCAGAAAAGTTCAATAAAAGGTGTCCTTTTATGAAATCCAAAGATTTTATTTTACTCTGTTTTTCCTGGGGACACAAAAAAAGTTTTTTCTTACTTTAAAGTCTGGCTTAGTTAAAGAATACTATTGGCTTCTCTGATGTAACAGAACTGTATTTTCAGAGAAGCACTGAGTGAAATTCTGTGGGTCTGGTAAACTATATAAATGTATACCTATGCAACTCAAATGTCCTTAAGAAATGTGTCACAATTTTTATTACTATGTGGGGAGTACTTTGGAAATCACTGCCAACAGATCTTTTGCAGGAGAGGTCCAAAGGCTATCCTATCCTTTTCCTTTTCAGAAAACAGAATGGTGTTACTTTAAAGAAAAATGGAAAAAAAAATAAATTATTGTGCTACATTTAAAAATCCAACTAATTATTCCTTTTGATAATAGATCAAGATAATTTTTCCAGGAAGTACATATTGCTTTTGCAATTTCACTAATGGTAAGTGGCAAAAATAGTAGCCAGATGGCATGTAACACCACCAAGGCATGGTAATTGTTGAATACAAGGAGACAAGCAATAAGCATAAGTTAAATTTAGAGAGCATGAGTTATGTACTCTGGAACAGGAATTAAAGTTTCTTGTACATAAAGATTTTTGCTGTCACTGCAACTTAATTAAGCTGTGAAAACGCAAATTCTTCTGCACTTGCATAATACCAGATTAGAGGGATGACATCTATACATAGGTTTCTTCAGTACTGATCTTTGTAATTCTGCAGTGGTCTAACTTTGAAAACCACAATAAGCTTCATTAGTGCAAGAGATGTTTTTAGATATTTTGAAGCTATCAATACCCTAGAATGAGAAGAGGAAAAAAGCATACATCTACAGAAGAGTCCTGTCTGTGCGCAGAACTGCCTATGCTGTAACCACTAATGAAAATTCACCACTGCAGGGATATTCTACTTAATCTTTCTAGTGTAGTGTTTCAGTCTGAAAATGAAAAAAAAAAACCCCAATGATCTTGCTGCCTTTGTGATACAGACGATATTTCATAAGGAGACTCTGATGGCCTTTTAAAATGTTTATAATCTGGACTCCACTAAATCATCTGGACAGTCATGCCANTTTCAGTCTGAAAATGAAAAAAAAAAACCCCAATGATCTTGCTGCCTTTGTGATACAGACGATATTTCATAAGGAGACTCTGATGGCCTTTTAAAATGTTTATAATCTGGACTCCACTAAATCGTCTGGACAGTCATGCCAAAAGTGGTGAGAAAAATAGCACATTAATATAGTTAAGTTTTGTCAAAGAAACATTTTTGTTATGGAATATTACTTTCAATGTACATATTATTTTTATTAGTATGACAAACTTTTGTGCAAATGATAATCCAAGTGTGTATAAAACACAACTGTCTTCTGCTCTTGGAGCCTGTTAGAATGCTTAGGGCTGTGTTTGCCTCTCCATAGTACGTAGGCATACATGATATTTTCACTTCAGTATGCTTCAACGCAAAATAATTTAAAATTGAACTATATATAGCAAAAATAAATAAATGTTTGCTTTAACTGGTGAATTGATGAAATGAAAGAAAATACAGTTGCAAATGAAAAAAGATAGAAAGTCACAGAAAAAGAAGTGTTTCATCTTTCATGTGCTCAAACGGGTATGTGTTCCTGGTTTCCCTACTACCTTTCCAGCTGTTTCATTCCTCCTCAAGCAGGAACATATTTTGCCCTGTTGCGTCTTACCTAGACTCTAGTCTCTGAAACTTTGGCGTGTCACAGCTTGATGATAACAGGTATTCACATGCCAGGATAGTGTGTCTCTCCTTACTTTTCCATGAAATTTGTCCAGTTTTACCTTTGCAAAGAAAGGGAAACGAGACACAATTCATCTGTCTCTAAGTAGATACGAAAACAGTCATAAGTACTGGCTATTTGATTTGGGTACAGTCTTAGAGATACCTTTTGTTCTATCCTACTGCTATTTGAATTGGAGACATTCTTCCCAGGGAAAATGAATGTATTTCAACCAGATGGAAGATGTGAACCAGCAGAAATTACCTTCTCCACATACGTATGAGTGGGAACTTAAGGCTCTCTCTGTCAAAAATGTGTAGGAGGGAAGAACAGGAGAAATTTCTGCTGAGCTGTGTGTGGACAACATGACTTCATGGAGAGGTAAGAACTGAGAATCGGAATGAAGCTTCCTAGATGTGGGTCTTTATTAGGTAGATCAAGAACTGTTGACTTTCCTCTACTTGACCTAACCTCTTCCATCTCAACCTCATTCTGAAGTGCAGTGTACTGTTGGCTGCAGTTCAGTTCATAAATCTTCAGGGGTAAAGTACAAGTAGTTCCAGAATTCACTGCTGTCAGCCCCAGCAAGTGTGCAGGACAGTTGCAGTCCGCAAAACAAAATGAATACCACTACATTACCTTCAATTGCAGTGGAGAGGTAATACTTTACCTTCTAGCTAATTCATAGCCGCTGAGATGACAGCCAAATTAGTCACAACAAAAGTGCATGGCACGTTACTGCTCTTGGGCCTATTCAAAGAGTTCAGTTATGCTGCAGTAAGACCAGTGTTGAATTCTAATACCTGCTGTATAATAAGGGAAAGTTTTGATCAAGTCTTACAACATGGTCGTCTTCTGGTATATTTGGTCTAATGAAAGAACTTCACGGTCTAAATAAAAGAAGTTATTTAGAGCAAGTTTTCCTTGAACTCTGTGGAACTTGGGTGCGTTTCTTCTCTATGAAGGTAAGGGTGAGATACATCAGAAGGATCTCAAGCCTGTTTGGTAACTAACAGTATCCATGTACTTGTTGACCTAGTTCAGTATTGATTTATTTGGCAGCTGAGATGAGATAGAGCAAGTGTAGTGAGTTACCACATCTCGACTGATGGGGACATAAATCTAGTTTTTATTTATATGGTATGCTGATGATGCAAAACTTGTAGCTAGAATTGTTGCAAGATTGCATTATTTGTGAAAATTCTTAGTCGAACTGTTATGATTGTTTTTTGACCAGATTCTGGTAGTGTAACTCTACATGACTTTTCACACGTTCATCCACCTGTCTTCTTACCTTCCGATCTGTCAGGCTTTCTTGAAGAACCGATTTCCCAGATTCTTCAGCTCTATCACTTTTCGTTACATATCCTCATCTATTTTCCTATATTGAAATGAAGCTAAGTTTTAATTAGTATTAAAATATGATTTCTTTAATAAGCCAACCATACCATTGCAAACACAATACTTAACTGAACAGAAAAACTACCTAGTGAGTAGAATTGATTGTCAAAATATTACAGTATGGGAAGTGATACATTTCAGCCCAGACCTCAATCAAAATGTTCTAGAAAAAAGAAGGCAGAAGAGAAGAATGACAAAGTGTGCTTTTCAGAATATGCTTACTACATTATTCCATGCTAATTTTTATTCCATAAGCTTCTTATCTGGCAAAGGATTGTGCCTCTGCTTAATTTTAAATATGAATAAAGCTATCGGTGTTCTTGGCATTGAGTGTAAGCAGAAGAACTCGTAGGGCTTTTTAGACTGATTGTCAGGCTATCCGAAGTATAGTTAGGAAGATGGAAGATATCTTTAGGATCTACAAACCTTTTACAGATAAAAATGCACAGCTTTGCAGGACTTTTAAGGCTATAGGTTTAGGGTTGTTCAAGGTATGCTTAGGAAGCTGCAGGATATTTTTAAGATCTAGAAGCCTTTTATGGATAAGATTGCATTTTCTAATAGAGCTTAAATGAATTTTAATGCATGTAACTGAATGACACCTAGTCTGCAAAAATTCATTAAAACAGCAAGAAACCTAAATAGTAACTGTAATTTGACATTAGGTCTGTCTCTGAATTCTAAAGTATTTTATTCCCTACTTCTCTGTACTTCCTCCCAAGAAGGCAGAAGGTTTAGTTTCTGATTTGACAGACAGCCTCTCTGGTGTTTATTGCAAACATATTTCATTGAGGAGTGAATAGTTAATTCCACCCAAGGAAACCATGGGTTGATCTCTGATCTGTAATTTCATATTAAGAAAACATAACACTGACATGTAAAATGTCATTAAGTCTTCAGGCATTTTTCTACCATTGTATAAAATACAACTTCCTCTCCAAAAGCAATCACAGTAAAGAAATACAGAAATTCACGAGAGCATGCAAGTGGTTCGAGAAAATACTTATAGAATGGAAAAACTGTGAACAGATTCTTCTGCATCTGTGTTTACATCAAAGTGCTGTAAATAAATGCAGGATACATCAATTCGAATATGCCAGTTTGGCAGTATGCAGCATGGAGAGCACGAGTTTTAAATCAAGTTAAGCTGACATTGCAAGGAGTCAGTCACTGCATAAAGTTGTCACAATAGGAGGGCAATTAAACAAATCTATCGATCTGATTTCCAGTCAGGTAAAGTGGTAAAATAGAGAAGGGACTACTTTACTAGACCTTTTTGAAAAAAGTGAGCTAGAAGATGCTGAGTTAAACCCTCTACAGACTTTGAAAATCTCTGTATGCAAAGATCAGAAAATTCTGTTTCCAAAGGGGAATAAACAGCCCCTCTGAAGTCAGCACAAAGAATTCGCTTTCCTCCAGTCTCAGAGTGTCGTGACAGTCTTTTGAGAACTAAGTACATGACGTTTGCCTATTCTGAAAGGCAGCATATCTTAGCCCTACCTCAGCACTTCATGGCTACTGCCACGTTACTTTTGGCTGAGCCAGTGTATGGAAAGGACCNTTTGGCAGTATGCAGCATGGAGAGCACGAGTTTTAAATCAAGTTAAGCTGACATTGCAAGGAGTCAGTCACTGCATAAAGTTGTCACAATAGGAGGGCAATTAAACAAATCTATCGATCTGATTTCCAGTCAGGTAAAGTGGTAAAATAGAGAAGGGACTACTTTACTAGACCTTTTTGAAAAAAGTGAGCTAGAAGATGCTGAGTTAAACCCTCTACAGACTTTGAAAATCTCTGTATGCAAAGATCAGAAAATTCTGTTTCCAAAGGGGAATAAACAGCCCCTCTGAAGTCAGCACAAAGAATTCGCTTTCCTCCAGTCTCAGAGTGTCGTGACAGTCTTTTGAGAACTAAGTGCATGACGTTTGCCTATTCTGAAAGGCAGCATATCTTAGCCCTACCTCAGCACTTCATGGCTACTGCCACGTTACTTTTGGCTGAGCCACTGTATGGAAAGGACAGACTCTTGATACATGAGATGGCTGTGCCCTGCTGCAGCACCCTGCTGTACAGAGCTAGGTTTGGGCTAAACTGGTTAGCCCAAGCAAGGAGATCAGTACATTGCAACGTATGGAGCTCAGGCTGGGCCAGGTGCGGCAGGTTTGGGCCAGCTTCTTGGTTCATTTTGCTGCTTGTGCAGAGTATCATGCTGAAGCAGGGGTTAGCTATTGCAGGTTTAAAGCTATCTTGGATATGTCTTCATTAAGCGGTGGTCACAGAGACTGGAATTCATCCTTGACCAGACATTGACTCCTGCATCCGAGCTAATCACTTGGCACTCCCTAGGTTATTAGTCTCCATTATAGTCATTGGAGAAAAATGGGCATTTTCAGAGCACAATTTA
Organism: Steatornis caripensis; assembly: GCA_013398225.1. Classification (NCBI taxonomy): domain Eukaryota; kingdom Metazoa; phylum Chordata; class Aves; order Caprimulgiformes; family Steatornithidae; genus Steatornis; species Steatornis caripensis. Next base: position 397,727 of record VZSC01016208.1, on the reverse strand, counting down.
TTTTATGCTAAAGTAGGCATTGGAGATAGGTGAGATGAATCACATGCTGTGAACGCCTCTTTCAGTCTGTCGATTAAAGCAGCCTAGGTGTAAGCATCAACCCTGAGGATTTCTCAAGGCAGGTGAGACAAATGTTGCCTTCCAGGCTGCAGAATGAATGTGCTTAGGATGGAAGGGTACCTCCTGAAATCTCTAAGCCTCTCACTGATTTCAGGACCAGTGAAGGACACGGCTGTCTTTGTGTTAAGGAAGTTAGTTTTACTCAGTGGGCAAAGCACTAAGTTGCCTGTTAGAATGTATAACCTACAGTGCATCAAATGCGTTGACACCTGGAATCAAGAAGACATCACTAAAGATTGATGTTTAGGTGAGGTATGGAGCAGATCAAGTCACACTGACTACCTTAGACTCCTCAAATCTCATTCACCAACACATAGGTGTAAAACGGTTTCATACAGTCAGCTATAGACTGAATGGAAACAGAAAAGAATGGTAATGTCAAAGAAAAGAGGATCTTTGTGTTCAACTTTCTATTACACGCCTTTTTATACTTTTCTGAAGCATCTGAAACATTGGTGCGGCCTCACCTTGACTATTGTGTGCAGTTCTTGGCCTCACAATTTAAGAAGGATGTTAAGATCCTTGAATGCATCCAGAGGAGGGCAACAAAGCTGGTGACAGGGCTGTAAGGAATGTCCTATGAGGAGTGACTTTGGGTTTGTCTAGTTTGGAGAAAAGGAGGCTGAGGGGCAACCTCATTGCTCTCCACAGATTCCTGAGAAGGGGAAGCGGAGAGGGAGATGCTGATCTCTTCTCTTTGGGATCAGGTGATAGCATGCGTGGGAATGGTTCAATGCTGCACCAGGGGATATTTGAACTGGACACTCTGAAACATTTCTTTACCAAGAGTGTGGTCAAATACTGGAACAGGCTTCCTAAAGAGGTGGCTGATGCCCCAAGCCTGTCAGTATTTGAGGCATTTGGACAGTGCCTTTTAACAGCATGTTTTAACTTTTGGTCAGCCCCGAATTGGTCAGGCAGTTGGACTGGATGATCATCGCAGGTCCCTTCCAACTGAACTATTCCACTCTACCCTACTCTACTCTACTCTACTCTCTTACTTTCTGCTACTGGAGTCAGGATTCTGCACAACAGGATCCAGTCACAAGATGAGAAGTCGTTTTAGTCACATCTTCAGCAGGATAGGATGTGTTGGATGTTCCCAGAGGAACAGCTTGCTAAAAACAATCCTGCTCTTTCTGAGTTCATCTACGTCTTCAGCTCCTAAGGCTGAGCGAAGCAAAGGCCACAGACATATCAAAGGGTTTGCTTGTTGGAATCTCATCTGCTTTTCTAGCCCTGTATAGGCAGAATCCCATAAAAGGTATTATTTCTCCTTCCATGCTTCTCCTGGCTGCTGAGGCATTGTCCTGTGTTTGCTGCTGTATATTTACAGACAATCACATGAATGCACTACTCTCGTTTCAATTAGTTAATCCACACATCAACTAAGCAAGAATTATTCTCATTTGCAATGGAAGCCGGGGCAGTGTAAATAATAGGCAAATCTGTACACAAATTTTTTGTGCTTTCTTTTGGATACTGTCATGAAAATTAGATTATGTCTAATGCAAAAATTGCAGCCAACGCAATGCTAAATGAAAAAAAATCCTTATTTGTATTAAATTGGTTTCTTTTTGAGAAAGATGTATATGCATATCTTTTGAGCTTAGTTATTTAGAGCAGAAGGAAATCAATTTCAATGGCAATATTTTCACATAAAAATGCAAAGTAGAAAGTTAAGTTCTAAATCTGAGCAGATGAGAAGTGCACCATCCAGTTTTCATTTCTAGCTGTAAAAAAAACAATACTGAGTGACAACTCTATAAAAAAAATACCTATTCGGTTTTTACCTGCTCAGGAAGCAGTTCTAATTGGAGTTTTCCCTAATCACTTCAAGTAGCTTCATTAAATGTGTTTTGGAGGTGTTATGCCCCATGTTTTCTTTCCAGGCAAAAATATACAAGAAAATAAGTAAGAAACTAAGGACTTCAATGAAGCAGAGTTTTAGACTAGGGCAACTCTTGGTGTTTTACCCTATTTAAGGCAAAGACAATAACACATGAGGATTGTTTCTTGGTACTGAAAAATAACATATACACCCCCCCCAACCCAATTTCTTTATAGCGACAAATATATTTCTGAGCCTTTAAGTCTGGTATGTCTCCTCAGATTTCAGCTCACTCTACTGTATCCAAAGACTTCACTTTGACGGGTTTTCAACAGCTCAACTCCGTCCAATATCTGCAAGATTGCTTCTCAATTCAGCATGTGTTGCTGTGTGTAAAAGCAGGATTCCTGTTTCCCATGGCTGAGCAAGGCGTCCCAGCAATGGTCCCAAGAGCCTTCATTCCTGTAACTCCACATTCAAACCCACGTGGCTGTGCTGGACTGTCCCTGCACTTGGTAAACCAGCATAGCTGCCTCACTGATACTTTAATATCCTAATTTGCCTCAGAGGAGTAATGCTGACATTATCGAAAAGAAATCTCCTTCTGCCCGTCTCTCTTTCCTCTCTTTCACCTTCCTGCTTTTCTCTCCCCACCAGTTACCACTTTCCCAGCAGACAGACGTTCCTGGGCGCCGTAGCATCTGTTATCCCTAGAGGGGTTTCCTTGTGTTTGAAATTAGTCTATCTTATTTGGAGAGTAATCCATAGAACAGTTGAAAATATAGTTTGCATTCAACAAATAGGTTTATATTCCTCCCATACTTTTCCAGCCTCCTCCCTCCATATAGTTTGTTGCAGTTAAAAATAATGGAACAAAACAAGTCTTCAACGGGCTGTTTTTGAGCTGGTTACTTGAAACAGACCAAGCCCAGGAGAGAGGTAATGAAAAACACAAACTCTTTTTTTGTTGTTATTTTCATGAAATGGGACATTCAGAACTTATATGAAAGGAATAGATTGATAAGTGACTTTTGATCTGCGGTATTTTGCTGAGAGTCACAGCCTATGGCTGCCTATAAGAAAAATGCCATTTAAAAAATCAAAAGGTTCAAGAGGGTAACTATGAATGCCAGTGTACTTACTTGCATGGCTGTATTGCCATGTCAACGAGGTAAAGAGATTAGGTAGTTCCTTTGAAAGCCGAAACTTTTCTCAGCAAAAACTAAAATAAGAGTGTAATTGCTTGATTAAATTGCTACCTCAAAAAAAAATTGGATGAACTGTGTGCTTCCTAAGAGCAGAAGCTGCCTTGAAGAATTTTAGAAATACTAGACTAGCATTTTGCCAGGGTTGATAGCACCAGTTATTTCTGAACGCTATCAAAATCCAAACTAAGACATATCTTATACTGTGGGAAAGAGTGAGGTTGCTAGGCACCCCTGGGAATATATTTTATTAATGTGCACATCACAGGATCATCTGGGTGCATCATTCCCAAAGGAAATGGCAAATTAACAAACTCCAAATCTGTCAGAGAGATTAAATTCCCAATGCTTCTTCATCCTTATTTTATCTGAGGAGAAAGTTAATTTTACTAAACATTGATGGTGATTCAGCACTGAGCATTGGCTTTCTGAGTGAGTTACACTCTGGAATGAAAAAAAGGTTCCCCCTCAAAAGTATCATCTTAAAATGAAATGTCAAAAATCGCAAGAAGAGTGAAAGATGGAGACACCCTGTTAAGTAGGGAAGCACAAACGAGCTGTGAGAGGAGCTTTTACTTGAGTCGTCCCTAACAGCAGTTACTCACAGTGTGATGCAATGACTGCAGTTCAGCATTTGCTCCAGCAGCAGTTGCATTTCTGGCAGAGAGATGTCCTTCTCTTTCAACTCTGAGCAACTGTTTCTGCACCAGGGGCAGAGCTCATGCGGTTTGACTGTGGGGGTTCCCAACATACAATTTAATATATATATCTATATTATATTCTAGTAGTTTTCTTATTGCTTATATGCATGCATGCATGTGTATGTACCAAAGAACACAACAGGAACTAAACAAAACAAGAACAGTATAGGTTATCCAGAGTAACATATTTATATTTTACGTACGGGAAAACAGGAAAGAAAGAGCCACTACCTTGTAATTCATATTTTTTCTTCGAAGGGTCCCTTCTTATGACTCAAACATGCTTCTGCAAGCTTGGGGATAACCAGCAAAACTCCTGCTGAGAGCTACTGAGCAGGCACATGAATGCATGGGAACCCTCTGATTGATACACTGGTAAATTGTGTATGTATGGAAAATTGGTATATTTTGGAAAAAATGTTTCCTGTAGTAACAGGCTTTTATGAAGTCTGTAGTTACCTTTGTAAGGCAGGGGTAAGCCACTGTTGTGTTATGCTTTCTCGTATGTCACCATCAAGACTGAAATACAAACATTTCAGAGAGGTTTGTAAATTTCTGGTGCGGATGGACCCCACTGTCCTCAAGGTAAGAGCTGCTCTGTTTATAGTGTGCGCTTTTCAAGTTTTGTCAGTGCAAAAGAGGATTTTGCCACCTCTTGATTTCAATCCCCTATAAAAATACATAGAAGACAAGAGAAAAGTTTGAGAGAGTATTGGTTGTTATCAGTTCATTTGTTTTTTTTTTCCAGGAGAGATGTCCTTCACATGAAGGACTAGTTTTAACATTTTCAATGAGGCCTTTGGGAGCTTCACTGCAGTGCATATAGCACCTACCTAGTGTACGAGCAGTACAAACAGCCGAGTCTGAAGTAGAGACTGAAGCTGGAAGTATTCAAGCTCATCTCCTTGTTTGGTGCAGTATTTCCATGGTAACCGGGTGGTATAAAAAGATTCTCGCTGAATATATCGCTTGTGCTCTTTTCTTGCTTTGTATTTTTCTCTTCTAGTTATCAATTACTATTAAAATAGTCTGCCATGATGTTTTATTTATTTACACTTATACAAATAACATCGTATTTATTTTGCTATTATTAACGGCATCAATTTTAACTGCTCACATTACCAGAGAAGACAGAAAGGTAAGTGATGAGTCACTATGGCAAAGAAAAATGTAAACTCTGCCACTGAAAAAATAAAAAGTCAAGGTGAATATGTCTATCAGTAAGTATCAGACACAGACACTTTTGTTCATACAGATTGCTTTTTCATGCCCAGTCTACCATTTGCTGTTAACTGTCCTATATGATCCTAGATTAGCTTCTACTCGGATACAGTAAGACAAACGAGATGTGGCAGAGAGTTTTCCCTTTCGGTGCTCTGCACTGCATGTGAGAACTTGGATGCCTCCAGGCAGGCAGCAAACTGTGGCAGAGTAAGCCAGAAACGACATATCAACCGAAGTTCAAGGAGTACCATCCAATTCCGCTCTTTATCTGCTAACAAGCCAGTTCCACTTGCGTTCCAAGGGTTAGCTAATGAGTCACCACTGGGGAGCATCCAACCCTACTCAACTGTCAGACACCACCACATGCTAGGGATGAAAATTATTTAACAAAAGAAAAGAAGACTGGGTTGCAGCTGGAGTCCCACTCTGCAATGGGTGGCAGCAAAAGCCACCACAGGCGTGAGACATTCTCCCTTTTCTCTCATGCAAATCATCAGTGTCGTGCACGACTCAACTAGTTTGATACACAGAGACTAGTTACAGGGCCCATCACCTGCCTTTCTGCTTCGTATCACTGAATCTGGGATGCCAGTGACAAATTTATTCCCTGCTTTGTATGCAAAGGGGATGATGTACATGAGTCAGCAAGGCAGGCTCCACTGTCTGTGTCATCCTGCAGCTGAGTAACAATGTGGCACAGACAGGGGAAGATGATACTACTAACATCAGCAACATAAGACCACTCACCTGTCAGCTGGAAGACAAAAACTGGCTCCCTCTGGTACCAACAGTCAAATGGCAGCCAGAAAGAAAAGGTCCAAAGTTTCATAACCTATGAAGGGAAAGGGGCAGCATGAGAAATTTGGGCAGCACTGCTCTGCTGTGATTAGGTACCTTGGCCCTTCGTTTGTTTGAGGAATTAGTTGGGAGTTTATCAACTCTGTGTCAAAAAAAGAGTATATATTCCACTGAAACAAACTCCGTGTGTGTGTGTGTGTATAAATCACCATGATTTTTAAAAATTCATATAGAACTGGAAAAAGTGAAGAAGAATTAGACAAACTTGCATGGGAATATGACTTCTAAAAGGACAAAAAATGACCTTTCAATTTTATACCATACACTGTATTCCTTAATAATGGAACAAATATGAACAAACTATGTTGTAAAGATTTGAGCGTGAGAAGATGGTGTGAAGATCCCAAAAATATTTCCACCGATTTCTTCAGCTTTGAGTAGGGCCTAGATATTTAGAGAACATGGCAGTAAGGCTCTAACAGTGGAAACAACTCTGGTAGTGTTTTATTATTCACTATCCTTTTTGATCGGGTCTCTTGCTATTAACATTGTGTGTATAATCTCCAGACTCAGAAACGGAACTTTTTTTGTTGAACCATTGAATAAATAGAAAGGGACAACACTCTTGAGCAAAAATAGCATTAAAATAAGGACTGGTTTGTGAATGATTTGAGAAAAGTAACTTCTGAAAATTTTTCGCATCCTTCAGCTATGCTTGACAATTGCAGGAAAAATTATGTTTGACCAAGATATTCAACCTACGCATTTGTTCTAGTTTAGACATTCCTTTCTGTTGCTGAGATTCTTCAGGAACAGTGTTTACCTTTTCAGGTCTCTCTTGGGGCTCTGTGCCATACCCGGAGCACAGTACCTTTCTAGTAGTTTGCTGTGGAGATGAGCGGTGCTCCTAGTAACCACCCACAATGCTCAAACCCGCACTTCTCAGTGTGCCTCCGAATCAAGCCGAGCTCTTTAACTGCTGTCATGTGTAGTGAAATGTTTAGCTTCTGGTTGGTGTGCAACAGGGATCTGTCAGACATCTCATTTCATTCAATCACTGAAACAGTCTGCTCCCTTACATACACAGCAGAAAACGATTATTCACAATCACTGTGGAAATGCAAAGTGTGCTGTAAAACCTGGCAAGATTATTTTCCCATAAGGCCTTGATCCAGTAAACTACTTCAGAACATCATTCAGTAGTACCAACACTAAATGTTTAACACAAGCTTAAAGTTAGCCAGCCAAATGCTTAGATGTTTTTTTTCAGACAGTCTCAGAAATTTTGTTTTCTGATTACATATTTCAGCCAGGTGAAACAATTCAGTTTTAAACCTAATGTTGAAGAATTTCCAACCAAACTAATTGCTAAGTTTAACTTGTGCATTTTGAATATACACTAATTTTAAGTTGCTTCACTCCATACTAGCAGATAAAATGTAAAAAATTATTCCAAATAGAAATTACAGTAGACATGAATGAGATGAGAGTCAGTGTCCATTAGCAGAAATAATATCTTGCAGACAACTGATTTAATTAAAATAATTAGTAAGGTAATTAGTGTGATCAAATGTCCTTCTAAATCTGTTTTTCACGGGACTTAATGTAATATGCAGAGGTCTTTTTATGCTTATTTCTTTAATTTAAAGGATAATATTATATAAAACAACAGTTACATTATTGGAAACAAAAATACACAAATGAATGTCCCGCAATGAATGCCAGCAATGATCGATGATAGGGATAAGAGATCCGAAGTCTTGGGGTAACCACTGATCTAGCAAAGGGAACTGGGATGGATATTGTGCACAGTCTTGCCCCCACCAAGTCCTACAGATTTTCAAAAAATATGGAGATGAGATGAGCTTCTCCTTACTCCCTATGTTCTACTCTCATGCTAGAGCACCATGGCTTCCTAATATAGAATTCACTTACTTTGCTAGAGTTCTGAGAGGTTTAGGGATTGCATCCGAGTGAAGAAGAACTAGTGAGGAATGTGGTCTCAGGCATACAGGTAGGACCCTGCCATGACAATTCCTAACCTCTCTGAAGCTGGGACTTGCTATAGCATAGCATCACGCCAGACTCTCTTTGTGTATGAAGAAGAAAGTATTGCAACCCACAGCAACTCTGGGTAACAGGAGGAAGCCCTTCAGCCAAGGTGACTCCTCAGGGCTATTCCCTTACTGTTCTCTGCTACTGGCATAGTAAAAATCAGCCGATGAAGATTTGGCCTTTTAAAGGTGCCGCTAGTTTTGATGTCAGAGGTTATCTACCCCACTAGACTTTCACAAAACAGATTGCTGCTTTGTGAGCCTCTGAAACACATAGTCTTAGGAGCAGTACTAGCAAATTAGCAGAGAAAGACAGATAAAAGTGATTTTTACTGGAAGTGGCTTAAGCTACATGTGTTTCATTGTCAAAAGAGAGAAATTTGTCCTGTTTTATGTTAGTCAGAAAAAACTAGGGCAATGACTTTTTCAGACTTAACTTTAGTGTTTCTAAACCAAACATGTACTACACAACTAATAGTGAGTTTTCAACAGATGCTGATTGAGCAAGACTGAAGACTTTACATCCCTGGAGTAAATTCCATGCCAATATACACTTTACTTCCACAGATTGACTGTATGGTGAAAGACCTGCAGTAAGGAATAAACATCTTCTAAATATGAACTCAGCAGTTTTAAATCAAGTGTGTGCAACAGTAATATCCTGTGAAGAGGTGACGTTTGGTCCTGCACTGTGTCAAGTAGATGAGCTGGTTTGTTCCAGTAGGACCTAAAGCAACATGTTGATGTGTGGCTGGGGATTCTCTCGGCTAAAGTACCCCAAAGCTTAGGCTTCCAACATGAGTAAATGAAAGACACAGAGAGAGAGAGATGCTTTTCCTGAGTGATTGATGCTACCTGAAGACAAGTAGGATGAATTGCCCCGGACGTGCTTCTTTTTATCCTTGGCTACTTATGGAGTCTTAAATAATAAACATAGACCAGCTACCTGACCTTTAGGTGTTCAACTGCACTTCTGTGCAATAAGGATCACAGCCATCATTCTGAGAGGGTTATGTCAGACTTAATCACTCCCTGGCTAGGGCTGGAACTGGTTTATTTAGTTAATTTTTAATATTATCGTAATTTAGCAGCAAAGAGCGTATATTTGTAAGTAAAGATTAATAGCATGATGTTCGTGCCTTTTCATTTAAAGTATTGCCAAAATTTCAGATAATTAAATAATAAGTCATCAAGATTTGTTGTACTTCAGCTCCTACAGAAGCAGCATGTGCAGTGTGACAAATTCATTAAAAAGTGCCAAATTGAGTTATTATGTTAATTATTGCCATAAGCTACCCATTTGCCCTGTTTAAAGGCATATTTAAGGATATTTAGGCCAGGCTAACAAAATGTAGGAGTTGACCTCTGTTGAAAACTTTGGTTACATTGGTTAATAACATGTTTGTAAAGCACTAAAATTAAAACAACTATGTTGAGCTGGAAATTGGACATTCTCTGTCTCAGCTATTCCCTCCAATTATAATCTACATGTATTCATCAAGAGTCATTTGTCTTGCTCAGCAAGTGATCATCTGCAGTGACTTTACTGCGAAAGTCGTTCTTCACAATTTTTATTCAAAAAATCGAAATAATTAAAAGTGGCCCTAAATGATCATCCACTATTAGTGGCATGCAGTTTTCAACAGTCACGACCAAATGGTCTTCTGCATTAACTGGCTTATATCAGTCATTCTTCAGGCAGTCTGCGAGGTTATGTAATTTAAAATTTATTCTAAGTAATATCAGAGCCCTCCTGAATGCCCAGCTGTGCCTTATCTCCCTTTCTTATTGGAAAAACTAATCCAAACATACGTGCTGTTGGGCGGTGTCATGTCTGGCAAAAGGACCAGCTCAGCTGCCAGCTAAAGCTTTAACCTGTACCCAAAAAAAGAACTTGGAAATGCTCATTTCAGTACACAGGACTCTTTAAAGCAAGGGACTCTCTAGGAAAGCTGGTTCCAGCAGGACAGGAGGTGCAGAGTCAGGAGTGAACAGCCTTTGAGGAACAAAGACATAAAAGAGTCTCCACACAACTGGGGTCAGAAAAATGAGAGACCAAGATAGCCCTAGAAAGGTAAAAGCAGTAAGGAGGGGGTGGATAGGGATCACTTGTTCACTGGCAGTGAGGGAATGGTGAAGGATCAGGTGAGTTATCAGGAACAAGTCCCTCTTGGGACTACTCATACTAACAGTTAAAAAGAGATTGCTAAATAAACCTCAGTACGGTGCATTTATGGCTGCTTTTATGTTTTTTATCCTAACCTTCCCTTCCAAGGTTTAGCAGCTGTAAGAGACTGCATCGGTGAAAACTACACCGCTGCCACAGCATGTTTGTCTCAACATTGCTGACACCACTGCTATGGCAGGAAATCCATCAACGGACACCATTGTCACAGCGTGTTTGTCAACCCAGATGATTGTCTCAATGCCACCGACATGGCAGGATGTTTACGGGAAAGGAAAACCACCAATGGACACCACCAGCACAGATGTTTCCTAGAAACTTAGCCAAACGCCTGTGTATGTGCCCAGACCCGGGGTGAGGGAGACCAAGGGGCCTGGAAACCCCTGAGGACCACCTAAAACTCCTGGAGACCCCCTAGGGATGGTATTGGGCATATGCACCACAACCGGGTGGAAGAGGTGGTTAAGCAGAACAGCTCGTCACAACCCTATAAAAGAACAGAACCAACCAACATCAGATGGAACGTTCCCCCACTGGACTCGAAACCAAATTGGACTGTCGGGACGCTGCAGCTCTGGGGTGATAGCTATTGCACGCTTTCATCTTTTCCTCTTTCTTTCCTTTCTTTCTCTCTTTGTCTCTCTCTCACTCCTTTGCATTTGCAAACCTGTTGGTGGGCAAATAAAGTTCCTTGGTGCTTGACTCCATTTTGAGTTTTAATTCTGTTCCCGAGAATACAAGCAAAACCTCGCTCCGGTCTTTGACCGGCTTGTGACATCAGCAAATCCACTCTGGGCAGAAAAATAGGCAGAATCAGAATCTGTCCCTCAAGGGGTTGATGGACATTAGTGTTTACACCACAAAGGCCGTGGGAGAGCGAGTAGCTTTGTGCTAGTGACCCATGCAAAGTAGTTGCTGCTGGAGAGCAAAATCTAAAAGAAAAAAATTAGAATCCAAACATTTTGTCAAGTTCTCTTTTATGACATTCAAACTTCTGTGTTGGATTTATTTATAGTTCCTTTTTCAAAAAAGAAAAAGAATAATGTATAATACTTTTGTTAGTAATTTATGACGTATATGGATAGTTATGGCGTAAGCAGGCCTTGATGCTCAGTGTACATGATGTTTAAATTTGAATGGACCTTAATGTGTCAGAATTTACAGTTAGCAGTTCAGACAGGGTCAGGATCCATTTATTGTGGCAATAGTGGTATTTATCCAGTTTTTCTCCAGTTTTGCATGCTCCTATTTGATCTTGGAAGCTCCTTGAGCTAAGCTCTGAATTTGTGAAGCATGTTTAACCACTTTTGCCATATGTGTTGCACTGAGCAGAGGAGCCTGTGGGAATTCTGTTCTGTTCACTTTCTGAATTTTTACAACTCAGAATAAAATAAGCCTCTGTCTAACATTACGATTTTCAAACTGCCTCATGCCAGAGGCTCTGAAAAGCTGCAATCCTCTTTCTTATCAGCCACACAAGAACAATAAGCACAAGTCAGCATTAACACAATGCAACTTTTCAAATATTTACTTTTTTTTTTTTAACTAATCCTGCTGTACTCAATTAGTACAAGCTTTAGAGTAGCTCCTTTTGCTCCTAAAACGATTGGAGTGTCTGCAGTGTCATGGTGGTTGTTCAAATGCAATACACTGCTTTTTATCACACCCAGAGGAGAGGGCATATATCATGGAAAAGTTCTGGCCGTCATCAGAAAAGTCAGAAACTATCCTCTAGGGCTGAGTTTCTTTCAAAACTTGAGGGCTGATGGTTGTACTCTGTATTCCAAAACCTAATCCCTGCATGTCTGGGAAGGACTGGAATTAATCTGACATCTTCAAGATAAATGTGCATGGATTTAACACTTGAAGATAGTTTAAATTCTCAAAACTGTTCTCAGGAAAAGCAAGAGCATTATTATTATTATTATTATTATTATTGCTACTATTATTATTATGATTATTATTGATACATGGTGTGTTCTGTGCATTCAAATTACAAGTTAATGTATGATGTGTTTTATATGCCTCCAAAGAACTTCTCTGTGTGGGGTTGGTAGGTTCGTCACATCACCAGAAACCCTTATTTCACCTTACAGATCACTCTTCTTTTTTTCCTTGTTTATGGCTACAGCAGACCACGTCTGCCTGCTCTCTCTGAAGCTAGCTGGCACCCAGCTGCAGCGCTGAGCTGTTCTGCACAGCTGGGACACAAACCCCGCACAGCTCTGCCGCAGCAGCATTAATAAGATGCCACCTTCTGATTGCTTAAAGATTTGCATCCTTCACAGTTAGTTTCTGAAGTCCCACATACAGACAAAGCACTGGCCAAATGCTCTTGTTTGCTCGTCTGGAAAAATTCATGAGACCTTCAGCGACAGGAGCATCTAGATTTGTATATTTAGGAAACCTCTTTTCTTTAGATGCAAGGCTGTTCAGAAATAACAAACTGACACAATTTGGAGTTATATTTAACAGATTGCTGAGTACTTACAGGATCATTAAGTTTCAGGAATGTTTCCAAAGTCCTGTATGAACTTACGGCTTTATTATTTCTCGTGAATTACCCCAAATTTGTGATTATTGAATTTTTAATGTATGTTTCCTTTCTGTCTTGTTTTTCTTTATGATTTCATGAAACAACAGTGGCTGAACAATAAATCTGTAACACCATTCTGTACTAAAGGTGTAAGATTTTGTCTTCTGTGCAGTCAACTGGAAGGTGAAGGAGGGATTCTTGCTGGACATCACTCCTGTTTCTCGAGTAGAAGTTGCTACATTCTATTGTCACTGTGGGTAAGGTCATTTCGTATGAACCCAGCTCCTACATCAAGACTCTTATGGGCAAATTAATATCAGAAAAAAATTTACATCAGACTCTGTAGGCACAGGTAAGGTTGTAAAGCAAGCTGTGCCCAAAAGATTATTTGGAGCAAATTATATGGTGTTTTTGAGCTATTGATGTGTGCTAGAAGTTGGTAGATTTTCAGGTGCACGGTGTTTACCTGAAAGTGCCAATAATACAAACCAAGTATGATGCCTAGCATAAGCATTCTGATGAAAATATAACCATCAGCTACAAACAAACACCACACACTTCTAAATACACCAAATCTTTCAAGTTTGGTTTTGAGAGTGGCAGTTTCCATGCCTTATTCCTTTCAAAGGCTTTCTTTTAAAATAACCTTGACAGGAAATTACTGTTTTCTGTCTTTCTCCTCCCCAAAAAGAAGCAGCTTGCAGCCACATACATCTCGTGAGGGCTGTTCCCCTATGGAGACTGTAAGACACCAACTGAAAGACCAAACAATTTAACAGCAAGGTGAACTTGTAATGCCCTGGAACAAAGAACTGTTTTGCTAATGTTTCAAACACTCATAAGTGAGGCAAGATATATCCTTGAAGAGGAGCTGAGGACTGATAAGAGGCAACATCCTTCCTCAGAGGGCACCAAAGACTGGATGATTGCCCAGGAGGCAATGAAGTCAGCAAGAATCTGCAGTAACTCGGGGAAAGGTAACTGCGGCAGGGGGAGATCATGACCACCAACTCAATTGAAGACCAAGAAAACTTGCCCTGCCATGTGCATAAGAAGCATGGGTGCTAATTTACATAGCAAGCAAGACTAATTAACCAATAGCAGAAGGATGCTGAATTCTGTCTTTCTCTCTTTCTGTGTATGTTGCACTCTCTTATCCAATAAGTAACACAAGACATAAACCGCACATGCGTGGTGAGAAATAATTATTTCTGCTATACAATTATTTCTGCTATCCAATTATTTCCCAATGAGCCTAGCTATGGAATAAAAGTCTTTGTTTACCTACAGACCTCAGGCGTTGTGTATGTCCTCTTCCAACCAAGAGAATCAGCGAATCTGAATCAGTCCCTCTTCCCCTTTGGGTTGAGTAAGACGCAACAGAGACTGTGGCAAGGGGCAGGTTGTGTGTCTGGTGGGGATTTGGGGTAACCCAGCTTTGTCATCATGGCAGGAAAGCTGTTACAAGTTCAGCAGTGTCAGGCATTTTTCAATGCTTTTCTGCTTTCAGCAAGAAAACGGTTGTCCTCCCTTGCCATTCCCAGAACTTCTCCTCACTTGGCTCTCCAGAGTTTCTGGTTTGTGGTTTGCTGCTCTTGGTCATGTGAAGATTTGGGGGTGTGTGGTTCATGAGGACTGGTCAGCCCTGACAACACTGTCTGCCTTCATTTCCCATTCCCAAATATCTGCAGAATCAGATATTTTTGTTTCTCGAGGTTATACCTTATGGTATATGTGTGCATTTCACTAACTCTTCATTTGAGTTGATGGGCTCCTCTACAGAGTGTAGTGCCATGGGCTGATGTTTCTCAAAAAGTGACATTTCTATGTTTTTCAGTTTAATCTTTAAACTCTACACGCATGCCAGTCACGCATGGCTCACAGACATCCTCTCTGCTTATAGTTCTCTGCTTTGTTGTCTGGTCTATAAATGGAGTGCTCTTTGAGAAGTCCAAAAGCAACAGCAAATGGGCATGTTCTGTCCTGTGGCTACAGGCAGCATCTGACATTTTTTAAAAAAACTTGTCCAGCTGTTCTTCTGTAAGCACATACACCCCTCACAATGGAAAGCAGCATGCCCTTTGGACCTATGATATTCCAAAGACATTGTCTGTGGAATTCCTATTCTTTCATTCAATCAGTTAGCTCCCAAGTTCTTCCAAGTAAAATAATCATCCGTGAAGACATTGTTTCTAAAAGCAAGGAGCTGTGCATAACACCATCCAGTGTCTTCCAACAATGCTTCCAGCAAGAGTCCTCCTGTCATTCTGTGCTTGCAGACAAATTCTCTCTTAGTTGCAGCAGTAGAAATGCATTACAGTGGTATAAAGAAATGAACATACTACTGAATCCCTTTCAGTCTAGCTTTCTGGGGAATCTCAGGTGACCCAAGAATCTGGAGGGCCTACTGAGAATTACTGTATACTGAATCAGAGCATTTAATGGTTAAGAGTTTCTGTAAAAATGGAAACTTTTCAGCAAATACAAAGGGAAATAATTTTATTTTTAGGAAAGCTTTCTTTGATCATGAGTCTAGTTCATGTTTCAGTAGTAACAGCGAACCCATTTCTGGGCTCCCCAGNATTTAATGGTTAAGAGTTTCTGTAAAAATGGAAACTTTTCAGCAAATACAAAGGGAAATAATTTTATTTTTAGGAAAGCTTTCTTTGATCATGAGTCTAGTACATGTTCAGTAGTAACAGCGAACCCATTTCTGGGCTCCCTGANACTGTATACTGAATCAGAGCATTTAATGGTTAAGAGTTTCTGTAAAAATGGAAACTTTTCAGCAAATACAAAGGGAAATAATTTTATTTTTAGGAAAGCTTTCTTTGATCATGAGTCTAGTTCATGTTTCAGTAGTAACAGCGAACCCATTTCTGGGCTCCCCAGTACAAGAGAGACATCAAGCTGTCTGAGACAGTCCAACAAAAGGCCACAGAGATGGTTAAGGGACTGGAGGATTTCCCCTATGAGGAAAGGCTGAGAGGGCTGGGATGGACTGTTCAGCCTGGACAAGAGAAATCTCAGGGGGATCTTATCAGTGTGTGCAAATATGTGAAGGGAGAGTGCAAAGAGGACGGAGCCAGGCTCTTTTTAGTGGTGCCCACTGATAGGACAAGGGGCTATGGGCACATACTGAAACACAGGACGTTCCCTCAACATCAGGAAACCTTTTTTTACTGTGAGAGTGACCAAGAACTGACACAGGTTTCCCAGAGATGTTGTGATGTCTCCATCATTGGAGATATTCAAAAGCCATCTGGAGATCGTCCTGGGCAACCAGCTCTTTGTGGCCCTGCTTGAGCAGGGCTATTTTTTAGACCAGATGCCCTCCAAAGGTCACTTCCAACCTCAACCATTCTGTGATTCCGTGATCAATAAGACAATGTCTCGTATTTCAAAATGTATACTGTAATTCTTTTTTTACATAGCCTGTTATTGTTATTATTCAGCCTTTGTAGCCTGCCAGCATCAAAGGGGTGGTTTGAATTAGCTTAAGAGGTGTAAAGGGAACAGTTATTCAGACAGAATATTTCATTCAAGTATACAAAGAAATGACATTATCCAGAAAAGTCCAGAACCACTCTGGTTTTGGAAAAAAAAGAATGCTCTACCATCAATTTATATAAGCTCCACTTTTGTAAGCGAAATGTCCAAATGATTGGTGCCTGCTTTTAATGTGCAAATTGCTGGAGCGGAGTTATGTCTGTATGAGGACATCAGCCTTTACAACAGAACTAAATCAACTGAAAGAAGCAAGAGGGCTTTTCTCATTAAAAAAAGGAAGGTTCTGATGTTCTCATATGTTTCAGAATAACAAATTTTTGTCATGATCATGTTACTCTGAGAAGGGAAAAAGCTATTATCTCCAGAAATAGTATTCTATTATTTAGGCTAACTGAAAATTATGAAATTCCAATTGTGGAAGAAAATGAAAGAGAGCTAAGCATTAATTAATAAACATTTACATTTACAGTCTGCCATTGGACATCAATTATTTTTTACCTGGTGTCTATATCTGATTATTGTCTTTCTTCTCTTTTTCACATGCCCTTTAAACATTCAGGCCTGCCCCAAGAACTTTCTTGCAAGTTCCTACTAAATATCAAGGCAATATTAAACTTTTCTGAGTAAACTTGGTGCTACTTTGTCCCTTATCACAATCAAACCAATCTCATTATTTCCTGATCCTGGTTTTTATGGCATTTTTAAGAAGGCCAAAGTAGTGAGGAATATTTGAGCCTTCGTGTAAAGTAATACCTAAAATACTACAGCCAATATTTGTGACTTATTTGCGATTATGTTTAGCAGCAAAGCAAAAAGTATGAAAGCCACTCAGTAAGCACATGATAAATTAATTACTCTGTCTCCTGGGGATCTAGTTATTATCAGAGCACTTTTCCCCTACAATTTAGCACATTAACAATAGAGTAAAGCATACACATACACTGCCAGTTGCCCTGTTGTTTGAGGGAAAGCTGCTAAGTTACCCAAAAACAGTCTTTCTCTTCAGAGCTTTCTTTCTGCATGTGCTGCAAAAGACTTGACTTAATCACCTTTCAATTGCACCTAAAATCTTGAGTGTTTGTCACGCTTCTGGAAAATGTGGGCTTTGTATCTGTGTGGTAAATTTGGGGAAAGCAAAAGTCAGATCAGAAGTCTTGGTCAAGTACATTTTAAGTATACATTTTTAATAAATACACTTTAAAAAGTGACCTTTGTTGGCTGTATGCGGTACTCTTAGCTTGATAACTTACATGATGCCTTTGTCTGACCGATTTGAAAACAATCTTTTGGAAAAGGATTGAAAGAACATTTGAAAAAGCAATGCACAATTTCTGTAAATTTTTTAGTTATTCCAAAGCTAACTTAAATGACAGACATACACATTTATGTGAAGGCTTCTCAAGAACTTCATGAAAGGAGCAGTGCAGAATCAAGACGTTAATTTTACAAATATTTCAAAGAAAATTTTTTTTTGTACTCACAAGTTTCATTAAAACATCAAAATTTTAAACAACAATAGAAGTTTTATTGAAATGCTACAATTTTGAATAGCTTTCTACATTTAAAACCCCACGTAAAGTGTACATGATTTTAATTAAAATCTGAGAATCACTGTTTAGCATTTTATTAATAAGAAGGAAGCTTTTGTTTTTTCATACTGATAAAGTTAGAATATGAATAATTAGTCTCTGCTCTAAGTCATTCAGCACACTGACACACTGTTCATGAAGCAGATCATAACCATCTCTGAAAAATGGTCATTAAATCACCATTTAGCAACAGACATCATTATATTTTTAAGGCCTCAATGTGAATCTGCCTTCATTTGTAAAGATACTATCTTAACAGCTGTCTTTGACAATACACACATTTGGTACTTATCAAACCAGGAAAATTACAGACAGTGTTGAAACACCATGGCAAGGCAGATATTGACTCTGCCTAAGACTTTTGAATACATGAAGGTCCCTTTTATATTCGTATCACTGCAGGATCAGCCTGGAATGTTTGGACCATCTCTGAAATGGTTAGATGCTGTATCAACAGGGACAGTGGGAGAATTTTATTTCAGTATAATTATAAATCACATAGAAATTCCTCTGTTTATCACTTCTTTACTAAGACTTCTAATAGAAATCTACCCAGATGAACTTTATTTTATCATAAGCTTGGACTTTTTGTCCATATTATCATCATTTCTGCCTTTGCTGCTTATTGCTAGCTACCATACTGTTACAGAGCAGTTTCTAAATTTTTAAAGTAATTCTTATAATATGCGCATGCAGTGACTGCTGATTCAGCCAGTGTCTTTGAAAGCATTACCATTGCACTCGTTTAAGAAGGCATCTCCCACCCTCCCAGGTGCAAAGTGGTACCTGGCTGCCTTGTCATGTCCACTGTGATGCATGGTAACACAAGTCAGTTGAAACAAAGGCGCTTGTAGCAGAGTAACATTCAGGCTGAGAGATGAAACATCTCTAAAGTTGTTGCCTCTTTTGCTGGCAGCCATGAGGGCTTACCTGAAATCACCATCCTTGACTGGGATTTGCTTAGAAGAATTGCTGTGAAACTTTTTAAGTGACAACACACCTCCCTGCCTCCATTTCTTTCACTGCCTCTCTGAGAGGAAAAACCAAGCTCAGACAAGTAGTTACACTTAATTTTTCCTGAATCTGCCATCCAATTTAGCCCCAGCAAAATATATTCTCAATCTTTGTCTATGTATTTACACATAATTTGCTGTGGGTTGCATGAGACAACATGCAGATGAGATAAACCCTAATAAGCACTAATTCCATGACTCTTTTTGCCTGTTGTCCCAGCACTGGCTGTACTGAGACTGTGGAGCAGCTGCTGGTTTGGCTTTCCAGCCTTGCTTTCTCCTTCCCAACCCATTTGTGGGCTCCAGGCGGCCGCACTGGCACCATTTGCAAAGCAGGTGGAAAGGCTTGGCATGAAAAGGTTCTGATTCAAACTCTTTTGTTTTTTCTGTTCCTGGCTGAAACTTGTGATGAAAACTCCACTGAAATTTTAAATTGTAATCCTTTTTAG
Source organism: Steatornis caripensis (assembly GCA_013398225.1). Classification (NCBI taxonomy): domain Eukaryota; kingdom Metazoa; phylum Chordata; class Aves; order Caprimulgiformes; family Steatornithidae; genus Steatornis; species Steatornis caripensis. The sequence goes on along the minus strand of VZSC01016208.1, from coordinate 378,512 downwards.
ATATTTTTTCATTAATATTATGCTTAGAATCACCTGTGGTGGGTTTCATTTCTCAAAAGGATGTTTTCTCACTGAAAAGCTGTAGTTACTGAACTAAACTGAGCTAAGCCTTATGATAAAGCTATTGTGAAGTTTTCATGTAAGTCAGAAAATGAATGGGTTTATAGCAATTTATCAAAGATTATTTGGTTAAATCATATCCTTATTTTTTCAGCAAGCTCTAGTCATTTTACTGCTAAGTATATGACTTCTGCTCTTTGCAGAAACACAAGACTGGCAGGGGATCCTTGAGTCCTGAAATCCTCCCATCTGCAGTTCCAGATACAATCGCATATATGACCTTCCAATGTGGAAAGCATTAGTCCTGCACCCCCTTAAAACAACCCAAACTACCAAGTCATAAAGACCAAAAAGCACTGAACGCTAACGGTGGGGATGCAACAATCCCAGCTTCATGCGCTGACAAACGTCTGAACTGTGTTCATATTGTTGGGGGTTAGAAAAGAGAATGCCCAACGAAAACAACAGCAAGGAAGTAATACAAAGTATATATTCAGTAATGTAAGGTAACACAAAACTGTAGGACATGTCTGCCCGTTAGATACAAACAGACACCTGTAAGATTACAGGCTTTAACAATGTTTTTGACACACTGAGGAAAGCACCCTGCATTTCAGATGCTTATGTGTATTCATTCATACAGTGCATGCTCTCCCTCCTGTGCATAATTCTGCTTTTTGCATCTTATTGACTCTATTTCAAACACTCTGCAGGAGTCTGTGCACGTCTCTGAGGCAGAGTTTGCTCTGAGCATCTCTTGTCACCGCCTTGCTATTACCACAAGCTAACTCAGACACAGAAATGTATGTTTTCCCAAGCATACCTGTTTTTTCTCTGTTCCTTCTCTTCGGATAGGTACAAAATCTGGATGACAGATGAATTATTTAAAGCAATATCATCTCTCTCTTGTTTCTGTTAGCATCAGAACAGACACATCAGTTTTGCACACTCCAGAAGTAGAACACATTACATAAAAGCCCAAGAAGGCCTCTATGTCCAGTTAGAAGAGACAAGCAGCTCAGTTTTCTTTTCAGTAACAGAAACAAGCAGGAGAAGAGCATCTACAGAGCGAGAACAGAAGCAAAAGAATTTTACCACTGTAACACAGAGAAAATCGAATCTTCCCTTAGTAAATGACTTTAAAAACAGTCTAAAAGCAGTGAAGATATGCAACAAACAATAAACAACTTTTTTATTTAGAACCAGACTTCCATTTCCTAATTCCAGGTTGTTATGGTACTGCAAAATCTCTTCTTCTACAAAACAGATAATGTAGATGTGAAATTCTTACAATTTCAAAGTTTTTTGTTGAGAAGTAGTGTGAAGTCAGCCTGCATGAGGGTTGAAAATATGAAGGCTAAACACAAGTAGTTTAAATTATTTTTCCAGAAAGATATAATTTGCAGGCAAGTAGCTGCCGGATCAGGTTCATTAAATGAATCTGTACTCTGTCATTCATTAAATGAATTCATGTGCTCTGTTTAACACAATGGACCATTGCCTGCCTCTGTTTGCGGTAGTCCATTCTGAGGCCTGTTCTCTAAGGTAATCTTATGTACCATTGCGGTCTTTTTTCAGTTTCCAGCCCCAGGAATATCTATCTGGGTTTCTTCCATCTCTTGCACCTCTCTCTGGAATACGTTCCACCTTGGATGTTCTCTCTCAGGATTAATACTCGAATAAAGCCCTGGAAATAGACTCTAATGATTGCCTTAACCATGAGACTTCATTATATCAAAACTCCTTTTGACTTTAGTAAGTGGATTCCCTGAACCAGAGCTGAAAGCCTAAGCTTCATATCTTAATTCCGAAACCCTTCATTAACCAACTTCATGGATCTGCAGATTAACTAATTTGTCTTGCTAGCAGAGCAGAACAAATAACAAAAATCTACCTTTCTGCGCATGCATTATCCCAGAGCCTCTCTATGCTTACTTTCAACAAAGAACCTCCAAAACGCAGAAATTAAACTTTCTGTTGAAAATAGATTTCTCTCGTTTTCGCTTGTTTGGGTCCTAAGCACATGAATAGCTGCTATATTCTTGCAGCAGTTTTGATGTGGATTCTACTCAAACCCCACACATTGTTTGAGCGAAACATGCAAGTTGAGGGCTTTTTGATATGCTGTAAAGCCAACTGGGCAGAATGAAGGACACAAATCAATGAAATGGAAATGTTCAGTCCCATTAAAGACATGATAAACACAGCCTAATTTTCTGCGTTTGTACTAAACTAATCATCTGCCTTACCCCTGCCAGTAATTTTGCATGGGTTACAAGCAGAGCTTTGGGATTGTTACCGGCAAAGTACTCTTTCTCTTTTCAGATTGCAATAAAGTCAGAGAAAATGAAAAATAAACATATATTTTAAAAGATTTAAGATTGTGTCTGTTTTTGTACTCCGGTGCCTTGGGGAGCTGATTATTCTGCTCTTTCGTATGCTTCAGCACAGGCACAGTCAGTAGGGGCTTAGGACCGAGGATTGCCGGGAGCAGCAGATGGGGTCTTCTATGAGCAAATCTGGCCCGTAGCCTGGGGGTGCAACTCACACTGGCCCTGCTCCCCTGCCCTCGCTCTCCTACGGCCAGGCCAGCGCCTACAGCTGGGACAGCAGCCCACTGCCGCTGCACTCGCTTCTCAAATACCACCAAACAGTGGATGTTAACAAGGTGACAGCTAAAACATCAGAAAATCATTGACAAAATGGATAAACCAGCTTTTTACATCAAGCTCATTTTGAGGAAGGAAGATAAGAGATTGGGGTTGGGTTTTGATAGAGGTCACTGTGGAGTTATTAAAAATGCTACTAGGATTTGTATCATTTTGGAGTAGTAACTTCCCAGATGTACACAGAAGAGCAAATAGCTTGTGCAAAAGGATTGTAAGTCACGTTGGTTTGCAATAGCAGGGACTTAGTGTCCTAGCATGGTTTAACAGTTTTGTGTTCCTAATGTGATCAAGAGTGAAATCAACCCAGTTTCCTTACCTAGTGAAGAAAGATTATGTGCTGTAATCTGTATCCCACAAACGGCCAACCACTCCATGAAATTTCTTAGGGGAGTTCTGGGATATTGCATCGTCATCAACCGGGAGAAAGGTAGCTTAACTTTTTCAAAAGCTAAATATCTGATGTACACAGGTAAGTTACTGCTTTGCTGCAGAAATATGAGTCTCCTGAGGAACAAGATCTGTGTGCCTGCTCTTGGTTTGAGCCAAACATAATGGAAAACACATTTTCTTAAATCTCAGGGTCAAGCCCATGCTTTGAGACCACTGTCAGGGTGTTGGCATCTCCCTGGGGCTCAGGTCTGAGGTGGCTGAGGCTGGACCACCACCCTGAAGACATTTGGGTGGTGAGACAGAAGGTGGGGTCCTGCTTTGATCACCCCAAACCAGGCAGCAGTGCAGGTGACTTCTGTAGGTGGAGTGTTGATACTTGCCTTCTAGAAACAGTGTAAATAAACTAATTTACAGCAAATCTTCATATCAGTCCATGTGGCAGAAGGTAGTTCACAGCACGGCTTCCGTTTTGGTATTTCTATGAATTTGTGCAACGTGTTTAAATTTCACTTGGATTTTTCTTCCAGTAGTTTTAGCCTGTATTTCTCAGCAAGCCACTTCGTAAATTATTTCTTAAACATAAAAACAATGTGTTCAAAAGGAAAGGTATTCATTTTCAAGTGTTAAGAAGGAAGATAGTGGTTTATCTCAGTGGAAGGATGACAGGGAAACTAAGCAGTTGCTCTTTGTATGTTATATACAGGTAAGCGGTTTGCCCTCCCATTTTTTTCTTAATTCACTAATCTTCCCCTCATTCAGTGTTTGCAGTTTTGCCCCTCATTAATTAATTTAAAATCTAGTTTACAGTTACATTGTTTTGGCTTTTTCTTCCTTTTTATTTTTTATTTTTATTTTTTTAACTCTTTTTTGTACATAATGTTTCTACAATAATTCACTCCTGGAACACAGTTCCTTTGGTAATGTAGTAAAGCCACCAGCCTTCAGACCTTCAAAGAGTAACAGGTGAAGTGTCCGTTCTTAGTTGTCTACGTAAGTGAGTAAGAAAAAGGTAAAGATGTCTCCTTATGCAAAACCTTAATTTTCAAATAGGATTTTGCCAATTTCTTTCTGTTGTATGGAAAGTTGCTTCTCTTGAAAAATAGCTCAGGTTGTTGAAATTTTCACATGGAAGATAGTGTCTCTTACTACCCTTCCTGGAACCTTGTATGTCCAATAGTACTATACAGAATTTTGTGATTTGTACTTTCTATTGCAACTATGCTAGAAAAATGGAGGCAAACTGATATCTACTCCATATACGGGAAGACCTTGAGGAATACATTTAATGGAAAAGTTCTCATTGTTTTTTACAATCCACATAGGCCCAGGAACAGGATCCATATGTTCGAAAATGTAAAATCTAGTCTCCGCTTGCCCCTGGAGCTGAACGTCACAAGGCNCGGGAAGACCTTGAGGAATACATTTAATGGAAAAGTTCTCATTGTTTTTTACAATCCACATAGGCCCAGGAACAGGATCCATATGTTCGAAAATGTAAAATCTAGTCTCCGCTTGCCCCTGGAGCTGAACGTCACAAGGCTGCTCTCTGTGTGTATCAGCCAATGGAACAGATCAGGAAATGTTCAGGAAAACGTTCTAACTGTGAGACATAATATTGAAAACATCTCCTTGCCCTTCCAGTGACCAAATAACTTTAGGCTCATAATATGCAGAGGTAAAAAACTAAAGTTCACGTATTTCCTGAGTTATCAGTCTGAGTAAGAGAAAATGAATTGCTGATTTTCATACCAAAATCTTATCCAAGAAAATCAAGCCTTGTGTATTAACTTTCAGTTTCTTGACACAGCAGTGCCCAGATCCTTGTTAGTGTTACATAAAACTCTTGCAATTAGTCTATTCAGATCAGTTAAAAATTCAATGATCTCTATTACTGCTTCTGTAGTCATATTCTCTATTTACTCTTATGGAAAGGACAGGTTGGAGAACCTACCGTAAGAACTCAGAACTTCTTTGTTGCCATAGTAAACGTTGGAAATATATTCTTTCCTGACTGCAGATGTCAAAAGATAGAAAGCCCAAGTATCCCTAGGTTCACTGATTTAGTACCTTTCTGTTGAAAAATCAGCCTTCTATTTCTACTCAAAATTGCCTAGCTTCAGCTTCCAACTACTTTTCCTGCCATCTTAATGAATATCAGCTCTTCTTACAGTTGTAGACAATACAAAAGACACTTCTTAAATCTCTCTTGGGCCTACTTTAGTTATATTCTCAAGTATAGCAGGGCATGCTTTCCAGACGTCAAATCCTTCTTTCAAACTTTTTTCTAAATATGAATGCTAGAATACACAGAAAATTTCAGAGGACATCATACAGAAATTTTCAGTAATGAACCCATTAATATCATCCACAGAGATGAAGTAAATAATCCAAATCCACTTGCTATTTGCTGTATTTCTGCATCCAAAGCCTTTATTTGTAGAATTAAACTAAGAGGGTAAGATTCCTTATTCATCATGACCCCAGAGTCTTATTTACCATCCTTCACTTGAAAGTACAGTCCAGAACCTAAAATGTGTGAACCTCATTTTCTGTTCTGAGATGTTCGGCTTTACCTGTTTTATATCCTGTGTCCAATGGCACCTAGATTAGTTTGTCCTCATCATAATTTCTAGCTTAGCTGGAACTGTATCAGCCAGTCCCTGTTCCTTTGTAGCCTCTTCTGTGCTCTATGAAGCTCTGTGTAACACCTGACCCTTTATGTTAGTTACTTTCATTTCTACATTCATTTTCACTAACAGTAATGTAAACTTTTATTAACTAAAAGCAAAAGACATTTCACTATACAGTGCTTAAAGTATACCTATTTCGAACAATTATATTCAGTGATAGCAAAATTTTCCTTACTGTTACTGGCAAAATAGAGTAAAACTCAGGCATGGACACAAATTACCTCCCCGATTTTCCCTCCCACTCTTTGTCAATAAGGTAAATACATAAATCTCGACCACTTGATACCCATTGTTCTAGTTCTGCTGCTGCTGGGGAGGGGCACTGCAAATGGTAGGACTTCACAGAGACTGTCAGGTGTAGACTATGAATGTTAGACTGAATCAGCCTTCTAATTATAATAACTTTTAAGGTTTTCATAGAAGCACATTAGTCTCGACAGTTTTTGCATGTGAAATATTGTGACATTAACTGGCAGCTCTGTGCACACTAGAAGTTATTTATTACAGTAGTAACATTTAAAGAAATTACATGATTACATATAACTGAAAAATTGTCATAACCCTGTGGTTCTGACTATTTGGCTGTGTTCTATGCCTTGAAGTCTCCCAGGTGCGTGATTATCTAATAATTATCAATAGTTTGCCTTATTGTTTCAGCTCCATATGTCAAATTGCAAAGGGAACAATAATGACAAGAAGAATTACGTCCAGAGAGGGAGTTGCATGTGTACATATTCGAACTCTTTCTTACATTTATTGAAATACTTAAAATTTGAAATTACGATATACATTTGCTTTTGAGAACTTGTGTTGCTCCAAATGATTTAAAGAGCACAGAATTCAATTTCCAAGGTCTGATGGTTTGATTTTAGTGGCAGTACCTTCTGATTCCAGATAATTACTGAACATGATTTCTTTTTGGTGCCCAAGCGTTCATATTTATAAGTTAATATTACAGATCTATGTCTTAAAAATTTAGCTCAAAGCCTGTAAATCAAAGTTACATAAAGAAGTAAAAGCTGTTTTGATGTCTCACATGGTGGAAGTTCTACTCCCTTGGAATAAATCAATTTCAGTAAATCATTCTGTTACGGGAATTTCTCCAGGACACACATTCTAGGAAATTCTGGACATAATTTGTACAAGAAAATAAAACCCACCTAAAATTAAAAATGAAAGACACAGTCTCATACATAGCTCGTAACATACTTCAGCCATAAGGAAGAGTAGATCTTTGTTAAAAATGCTGCAGGTTAGAGCAACTGAGTCTTGTTTTTCCCCAAGCCCAGTGTATTATTCCTCCTACACACCACAGAAAAGAGAGTGATCATTTAATTATGGAATGGAAGAAACAAATATGTGTAAGAATTATTTTTACATGTTACCACAGGTAGTAGGTGGGGAATGCATAGTCTTAGAACTGCAGGAAAGAAGTGAAAAGGGTTATGCCTAAGACCACTCAATGTCTTCATGGGGAAAAAGGACCATAACCATGAGAGTGCCACGCAGTTTCTTTTAGGTGCCAGCCATGATTTGAACCTTTCTGTAACACAAAATGTGTGAGAAAGAAAGCAGGTGAGAAATATTTCAAAATGGACATCCGAAACTCAGGGATATTTAAAAAATCTTTATACGTCTATGTGTCCAGGATATTTGTAAAATAGGGAGACAATCACTGAATCATAGAATGGTTTGGGTTGGAAAAAACCTTAAAGACCATCTATTTCCAAGCCCACTGCCATGGGCAGGGACATCTTCCACTAGACCAGGTTGCTCAAAGCCCCATCCAACTTGTCTTTGAACACTTCCAGGAAGGGGATAACCCCAGGTTCTCTGGGCAACCGGTCCCACTGTCTTGCCACCCTCATTGTGAAGAATTTCTTCCTAATATCTAATTTAATCTACCCTCTTTCATTTTCAAACCATTACCCCTTGTCCTATCACNATGGGCAGGGACATCTTCCACTAGACCAGGTTGCTCAAAGCCCCATCCAACTTGTCTTCGAACACTTCCAGGAAGGGGATAACCCCAGGTTCTCTGGGCAACCGGTCCCACTGTCTTGCCACCCTCATTGTGAAGAATTTCTTCCTAATATCTAATTTAATCTACCCTCTTTCATTTTCAAACCATTACCCCTTGTCCTATCACGGCATGTTCCTGTAAAATGTCCCTCTCCAGCTCACTTGTAGGCCCCCTTCAGGTACTGGAAGTCTGCTATAAGGTCTCTCTGGAGCCTTCTCTTCTCCAGGCTAAACAATCTCAACTCTCTCAGCCTGTCTCATAGGTGCTCCAGCTCCCTGATCATCTTTGTGGCTCTCCTCTAGACTCCCTCCAACAGGCCCATCTCCCTTTTTTGTTGGTGGTCCCAGAGATGCAGGCAGTACTCCAGGTGGGGTCTCATGACAGCAAAGTAGGGGGGGAAAATCACCTCCCTTTAGCTGCTGGTCAGACTTCTTTCAATGCAGCCCATGAAGCCACGGTTGGCCATCTGGGCTGTGAGCACACATTGCCAGCTCATGTTGAGCTTCTCATCAACCAATACCCTAAGTCCTTCTCCTCAGGGCTGCTCTCAATTCATTCTCGGCTCAGCATGTATCTGTGCTTGGGATTGGCCCGACCTATGTGCAGGACCTTGCACTTGGCCGTGTTCAACTTCATGCGGTTCACATGGGCCCATATCTCAAGCCCGTCAAGATGGCTTGGATGGCTTACCTTTCCTCCAAAGTGTCAACTGCACCACACAACTTGATGTCATTGGCAAGCTTGCTGACGGTGTACTCAATCCCACTGTCCACGTCACTGGCAAAGTTTTTAAGCAACGCTAATCTCAATACCGACTCCTGAGGAATCACACTTGTCACTGGTCTCCACTTGGACATTGAGCCATTGACCACAAGGCTTTGAGTGTGAACATCCAGCCAATTCCTTATCCAGCGAGTGGTCCATCTATCAAGTCTATGTGTCTCCAATTTAGAGACAAGGTTGTCATGCAGGACAGTGTCAAATGCTTTGCACAAGTTCAGGTAAAGAACACCAATCTGTCATTTCACAAAAGATGAAAATAATTATTTTGTGTAACATTCACATAATATAATGGAAAGTGTCACAGAAACAAAANATTTATCTCAGTTTAACTAAGCTTCCCTTCTCCATGATCCTCTGCTCTCTATCCTTAAATTAGACTGTCAACTCTTTGGGACAGATAACTTATTATGTGTTCATTTTATNAATCTGTCATTTCACAAAAGATGAAAATAATTATTTTGTGTAACATTCACATAATATAATGGAAAGTGTCACAGAAACAAAACATGAGGAAATCAGTATTTATGTCCTCAGAGAATGGCATGAATGGAGCGAATTAAAACAAAGCATGGGACTGCTCACTGAAATGTCACTGCAAAACCAAATGTTGAATGGGTGCTTAATAACTAAGCATCTTTCATTGTATGCTGTAAATGAAGCAGAATTCCCAGGAAAATTTAAACACAAAAGATCCCCATCTCTTCAGTCTGTCCATATCTTTCTCAGGGCAGTGAAACAGAGAACGAGTAGGCAGGAAACACAGCAAGACCAGAAAAAGGTCTGCAGAGATACAGGTCTGAATCTTTCTGTTTCCTCTACAGTGTTGTTCTCTGTTACATACTTAATATGACTGAATTATATTTGCACAGATAATAATTTAAATTCTTCTGTTTAATAGTTATTGAGTTCTTGACTTTGTATTCTCAACAGTTTTGTGTGAGCATGTGTATGCACCATAATATTATGCTGTAAATATCTGCAACGGACCCAGCAGCAGTTCATAACCAAAATTTCATGACAAAATTAAGCATGTTGTCTTCATTAAATTGTAAAGCTGTGTAATCTCCTCCTTTAGAAAAAGGATATTGGGCTGTTCAGTGTACAGCCTGCCACAATTTCTGGACCCCAAACTTCCATTACGAGCATATAAACTGATTTATTATAATATTACTTCATATTTTGAGAATTTAATGCACGCAGTGGTGAAAGCCTCTTTTATTATTTGACATTCCAGACCTCAAAGTAACTGAAAAAGTGAGACAGCCATGAATGAATATACAGTGCAATGCAAAAAGAAAACGGGGAAAAAAAAATCCTCCCAAAACAAGAAATAACAAAGATAGGGAAGAGAGGTTACTTCTCTTGTTGAAAACTCTGCCAACAGTGCAAAACTTAAGCACCTTCTCTCTGCTTCCACGGCAAAGGCATGACTGTGTGTCGTATTTACAGCCTATACCATCCTTTTTAAATTAATCAGAAATATATTATGCTGAATAGTATTGGAAATCCAATTCAACCACGAGACTTTCAAGTAATAATTCCCCCAGTAATGCCACAGGTTTTTATACATTGATTTTTTTTTAATTTGGAGTTGAAAGAAATTAGGAATTCTTTTGTCACAATAACAACTAACTCTCTTTTGATATCCTATTTATCTCAGTTTAACTAAGCTTCCCTTCTCCATGATCCTCTGCTCTCTATCCTTAAATTAGACTGTCAACTCTTTGGGACAGATAACTTATTATGTGTTCATTTTATGCTGCCTTCCAAAATACATACTGAGACTGTAATGGTTAACCAAATGAATCAAAAATACCCCTAAACAAACAACTTCCTGGGGCAAATCAGTTATGAAGCTGACATTCCATACTTCCTTGTGTAAGAAAGTAGAGGAGATGGATGTGCTGTCTACAATGAAGTGATAACTAGAGTGAAGGAACAAATTTTCTGTGTTTCTTTCCAGTGTTCTGTCTGAACTACCTGTGAGCAGAGGCAGACTTTGATTCACTCAGTTGTGTTAATGCTTGTGAACTCTTTTTTTCTCTTGATCTTTGTTTTTGGCCTAATCACAGAATTATTTCACTTTACCACCCCCCAAAAAAAACCCCAAGCCAAAAACCGTACAAACCCAGTATTGCTAGGGACAAGCACTCTTACTTATTAAGCTTCTATTCAGTTTGTATTGCCAGGGCAAACTGTTCCCTCCCTGCATGTTATGTGAGGGTGTTTTTAATTGCAGGCATAATTCAACACAGAAAACAAAAGTTTTCATTAATTGCTTTCTTTTGATACTGTAGATTACCTTATTGTTAAATTTGCTATAATAATAATAACCTCTGTTTTTCTTTTTTTTTTTTT
>VZSC01016208.1:331364-353935 GCA_013398225.1 Steatornis caripensis | reverse complement strand
GGGCAGTTCCACCTGAACGCGAGAAAGAACTTCTTTACCATGAGGGTGCCTGAGCCCTGGCACAGGCTGCCCAGAGAGGCTGTGGGGTCTGCTTCTCTGGAGAGATTCAAACCTGCCTGGATGCGTTCCTGTGCCCCCTGCTCTGGGGGCACCTGCTTTAGCAGGGCGGTTGGACTAGGTGATCTCGGGAGGTCCCTTCCAACCCCTACCATTTTGTGATTCTGTAATTTGGCCAGAAGGTGTGTGAATACAACCAATTCATTCTTTGTTCTGCTATAAATTGTGTGTTCCCTGTAAAGGCTATTTTTGTTTAATTCAGACATTTTTGTGCAAATATATCCCTGTTTGTTATGAAACAACATCATTTTGTGGAGTGTCAAAGTTTTTTATTTTATACAGTAAAACTAACAATGGTTAGTTTAGACTAACAATGGTTGGTCTAACTGTGGTTAGATTGCCATAACTACTAGTGGATGATAATGGCCTTTGGCCCCTGGATGGTCTAAATCAGTGAACTAATTGCTCCAAAAGCCTGTCCCCAACGTATCACATACTTTAAACCATATTAAAATATTCTGCATATCTGCTAACAGTTTAGGGTTATTTTTTAATTGTGAAAATGCAGCAAAAATCTCTGAAATTAACAATCCATGGACCTGTGTCCTTTTCCTTCAGTTGCTTTTGACTTTTAGTTGCTTTTGACTATGTAACAGGAGCTTGAAATTGGAAATGAATATGTGTTTGTATGAATGTATCTTTGGCCATTTCCATAAACATTTTTACAGAATCACACTGTGCTCAAAGCACAAGTTTAACAAAGCTTGGCTTGGGTCCTTGAAGATTTTCTCCTTATTAGTCAGGCTTAACTTCAGAAACTACTGATGGTGATCAAACTGTACTTGTGCCCTTCACACACAGTGACTGAACATGTGACAAACCCATAATAAAAAGTAAGCATTTCCTATCCCTTTTGTCCTCAGTTGTGCAAGTATGGAAAGTGGAAACAGGATCTTGTTTATGTAGGACCTTGGTGACTTTTCTCCTGCTTTTTTTTTTGCCCTTTTTCCCCTCTTCTTATTTTCTTTTCTACAGAAATCTTATCTCTCTGGCTCAAATTGGGAAGAGATTCTCTGAAGTTTTGCTGGGGTAAAGAGTAAGCTGAGATAAGAGAGATGATGGTGGAAGTGCAGAAGAGAAATTTGGACTGGAAAGCAGGAAATGTTGGGTGTAGAAATAGACGGAAGATGGTATGTGTCTAAAGAAAGCAATTATTGGATGGTGAAGATCGAAAGCGGGAGAAATGGTCTGTTTGCGTAAAAACACTGGGTTTGGATGAGAAACTGTGTGTTGGGGTAGGAGGTAGATATGCAGACAGCAGACCTGGAGATGGGGTAAGCCTTTGCCCTTGACAGTAGTTCATTGTAAGTGATAGTTTTATTTTGCCACTGGATATTTTCTTCAGATTATAGAGTCAGGATCTGTCTGCAGTGAATTCTCCCTTTAGTCTATGTCAAAGATGCTGGCACAGTTTTGTGGGAGAAAGCTCTTGAGTCTTTTCTTGGATAAAATTTATTTGATATTTAGGCAAATTAATTTTATTTCTTCAGAAAACTAGGAAGCTTCTCTGTTGTGGTTGAAATTCATCCTTATTGATTTTAATTGTCTAAGACTTATCCATCAGTCTATTTGGGAATATTTATTACAGAGACTTCTTTTTAATTGGCCTTCTTGAGTTCAGACACCTAACCCAGAAATTTACCCAGACTACAACAGACACTAAAGACAGACATTAAAGGCTAAGTTTACATACAGAGCTGGATGGATTCACAGAAGCTCCTGGAGAGTGAGATTTCGTACTGACTCACCCCTGTGACTGAACATGAATCAATAGTCTGTTTGGTTTCCCTCTACAGCTGAGTTAGATATAGAAACCCAAATATTCTTCATAGTGGAAATCCCCTTTTCCTGCTTTGTTCAGTTCTCATTTCATAGCCAACACAGTCCAAGAACTTTAGTCTTCATCCGTAATTATGCTTTTTATAATAGCAAATGAATCTTTGACACCAAGCTTTTCACAAAGTACACTAAGTAGGCTTTGGGGTTTGTGTTTGATTGTTTGGGGTTTTTTTCCACATTAATTTTTTTCTAGCTTTGAGTTGTGGATTCTGATTTGTGGAGGTATTATTCAGAACTGCAACTGAATCAGTGAATTTGATTTTTAATCTGCAGACACTATTATATACTATTACATAATATAAAAATCACGCCAGATAATGACAGAAGGAAAAGAAGAAGAGATACTCTCAGTATCCCTACTGTCTCAAAGGCCTAAAATCCAGAGACGATTCTGAGTTTCATAGGGGCCAGTTAAGAGCCCCGAAAATAGATTTCCGTGAAGCAGCTGCTGAGTTGCCCTTTCCTTTGGCTACGAAAAGGGTTAAACAAACAAATAAGAAACAAAACCCCAAACTCCAGCCTTTCAATTTATGCAGGAAAGGTAGGTGCTTAAAAATTATTCTCAAGAATCCCAGATATGTGTGTCTGACAGGAAAAGAACATACTCTACCTCCGAACTTTGCGTTCCAACCTGCTGAGTGGCACTAATATCAGCTCTTATCTCATTTGCATTTTACGAAGGTATATTAATTACAGCAATGTTTACTGGAGCATTTAAAAACTATAATACCAAGTGCAATAAAAAACTCATGAGGAACTTACTACTTCTATCTTCAGAAATAAAGTTTGGGTACAGTGTGGTAAATAAGTAATCTGGTGAAAGAACAGGGAGAAAAAAGCCATTGAAGTGGAAGCCTTGTGAGACAAATACTGTTTCTCTGAGCACTGCGTAAGGGATCTGTGGAAAAATACTTGGTCATCCTGTTCCTTAAAGACTGCATGATGATGCATATATACAAGAGCTTAAATAAAGGTTGTCCAACAGTCTAAGTCTGGGCAAATATGGGGAAGAAACTCTGGTTATTCCAAGAGCAGACTATTGAGCAGAAAAAGGTAAACCTAAGCAACTGGTTTCTGTGATTTAAGATTGTCTATTACAAAGCCTATCCACCCTTAGATGCTCCATTTTTCATCTGGTATATCAGGTCACCATATAATTTTAATATATATTTATGAACTAGGATGTTCTTATTTTAAAAAGCTCTTTACTAAAAATGTGATAAAATTGAGTTGAACAGCTGTTTCAACTTACTATAGGTATTTCTGAAGTGCATGCCTAATTCCTCGTTACTGTTATCATTTAATGCCCTGTTGTAATGATCACAATCACTGTGCCTGTCCCCATATGTTGCATAACTCACATGCCAAGCCTTAACCCCTCTGCATTTTCTTCAGTGTTTTGAAAGCCTGCAACCACAGGCAAAGCCCTGTGGCCCTAAAACTTAGGTTTCTGCCTGACTCCTCTATTCTGACAGCTCCAAGTTGGCTTGGTTTCTTGGGGTGTCCTGATGCTCCTCAGTGCTCTGAGTCAATGTAAAAAGCAGCTTGGAGATCATGTTTTGTCTACACAAGATCAGTGAGGCAAAGTCCATCATTCTGCTGAATTAAACTACTTGCAGTTGTTCTTTCCTGCTGACAGGAGCCAAAATCAGTCAGAGCAGAAAGTTGTTGTCATTCAGCACTGTGCCCTGGCTTACTTTTAGCCCGCCAAAGCTGCGACCGTCTCAACCAACAAGTGTCACTACTGGTAAATAACATCATTTCACACAGGGTGAATCCATGTCCTCCAAAAATACTTTTTTTTTAATGAAGGCTTATTTTTAAACACACATAGAGGAGTACAGATATGTGTCTGTCTATATATTATCTATTTATCTAGTATTTTTAATGCTTTGAATTTCTTCTTTTGAAACACCATCATTATCCCTGGTAATAAGAGGTAGAGCTCTAGCGTTCTGTTTGCAGCTAGAATAACTCACTCTACAGACAGGCAAAACATGTATTAAGATTTGCACAACACTTTGTGTTACTTGATCCCAAAGCTTGGTTTCTGAATGTATGTCCACATGAATGCAGTGGAAAGTGGTCCTTTACGGAAGGACTGGGCATTGCCCTGGTGTCTTATCAGCTGAAGTATTAATGAGACAGATGTCAGGAGAGGAAAATACAAACATCAGAGAAAGATTTTATTTACACACACACACCCTCCTCCTGCCAAGTAAAGCAAGCCTTTACTTGCAGTTCACTGTCATTCTTCTGTCCACCTGTTTGTCTGTCAGTCTGACTGTAGTATTCGATGTTACTGATTGTCCAAGGTGAAAACTAGAAAGCTGAAAATATAGCTTCTAGTTGATATAATGAGCAGAAAGTCAATTTGAAATTCCTGTTCAGTGCTCACAGCAGAAAAGTGATTCTTCTGTCTGATGCCACACCACCTTTTCCTGCCACTTGTATCAGTTTAATCAACAACTCCCTCCTTTTGAATACATAGCTCAACTTGTGTAAGTAGGTGTAAATGTATCCCTCTAGCAGACAAACTAACCAGAACGAGTGTAGGGATCATGGAGCAACAGAGCAACTCTCCAGAACTTAATTGCGATTCACTTTTTGGTTTTGCAGTATTTTTCCCAGAAGCAGGGGGGAAGAAAAGCACCCTAGCCAAAGGCGATCTTTTCTTAATAAGCACAGCATATAAATATAGAACATTTTTTTTTTCAGTCTTGTTAATTATTCCAATATACGCTTCCATAGAATAGCAATGCACCTGATGAGCCAGCCTGTGTCATGCTGTTGCTACAGACATTGCTCAGTATAAACATCCTGGTGGTGTAATCGCTTTAGCTCCCTTTAGCCATCAGGGGAAGGGCAAAACAGAGCACTTGTGGTTTGCATTTTTTATTCAAACTATTCCAAATTTGTAGATCTGTAGTTCCTCTTCAGGACAGCACAGCCTTTGAATGACAGTTGTTCACTGCCTGCACATGGCTCCTGCTCCACACTGCAGCCCAGATCAGTCACAGATCTGCCCAGCGTTGGTGCCTATGATTCCAAGCAGAAAATAAACCCATCAAAAACCAGAGAAGCCCAAACACTTGCTTAACACATCAAGTTCCACATCAAGGACTCCACATCAGCCCATACTTGAGCTTTACACCATGAACTCAAAGACACTGGGGGGGCCCTGAATAGCTGCTTGATTCTCCAGTGGTCTTGGGTGGTGGCTGGTTCCACTGTTCTCCTACTGGCGTGGTAAGATGGTTGCACTGCAACCTAACATCAAGATCTTAATGGAAAGTATCCTTGTGTATCATTTTGGCACAGACGCAAAGGGATAGAGAAATAACAGCATCTTGTGCTGATCCCGTTACTTGACGGGACAGCTAAAGCTTTCTGTGTGACTCTACATACTCCCATTCGATGAATGGGATAAGAGCATTTCAGGCTCCACTCTTCCACGCTGACAATATTAGGTTCTTGATTAACTGAAATGAGTCAAAGTTAAAGCTGTGACTGTATTATCTCAATCAGCAGTTACATTTTTGTGTTTACAACTCAGCACTTATTTTGTGGACTTTTATGTGCCTTTCAGAGTACTAGATAAAGTACTGAATTTATTTGCTATTTTTATAAGTGTGTTTGAAAAGAACTTTCAGAGTAGCATACGTACAAGAGCACGTCTTTATATACAGGATAAACTGTAAGACTACAAAATGGTTGACATTGTAGAAAACAGTATTTTAAAAAAATTACACATAAGCCCTGATTTTAAATATAGACACAATCTTAGAAGATATGTAAATTACATTCCCAAAACTTATGTTACTACATATGTATTGCATAGGCTGTATTGCTACTTAGTAACTACAGAAGTATTGCAAGAATTTCACAAAACTCCCACGATCATCTGTGGCAAGCACAGCTACTGACTTACTAAACTTTGTTAGTATAAGCCTATGTGAAGTATGCAGGGTAAAGTAAGAGGTTAAGTGGTGGAGAAGGTTGTGATCTAGTCTGGAAACTCTTACTTAGTAGTGAATGGACAAGAAAGATAACCTTCTAGGTTATTCTTAGTTTGAACTCCATTTATTGATCTTGGCAATGTAGAATAGAGATTTCTCAAACACTCTAGCTTTCATCTTACAAAAAGTTAGATTCGTTTGACACGGTATTTGTATCTCTTCCTTTTCCTTTTCTTCTTTTTTTTGCAGTTAAATTAAGAGTTTGAAATCACTGTGAGATGGAGACCAACAATGTTTAAAACAGTATTCTTCATTTTTGGGACACTATCAAGTTCAAATGTCAGTTTATTTGAAAAAAACAAAAAATACTAGGAATACATATAAAATCTTCTTGTTTGTACAATACCCCAAACTCCATTAGGTTCACAGTAGCAAAATATTTCCAGTTTCAGAATTTTTATCTTGAGGTTATTTTTCTGTTTGACAAATGACGTAAGGTCAAAGAAAGGGAAGACCTAGAGAGCACAAAAAGCTTTTCTTTCAACTTTATTTGAACAGGGTTTGGGATAGGATGTATTTCCTGCTGTGTGCTTTTCTTAGTATGCTCCTTGCACAATACAAAGCTGATCCTAAGTGGGAGTCATATGCACTTCTCTAATAGAAATAAAAAACTGGATGTGAACCTGAAGTGTGGAGGTTGGGAATTAGGTTCTCCCAGTTTCTGACAGGTCCCACATTTGTCCTGCTACTCCTGCAGTGTTCTAGTTCCTTCTGGTTTTGTCTGATTTGATTAAAAACAAAACAAATTCCTGTTTTCAGTTTGCCTAGATTTTTTCAATTTTAAAGGTATTCTTACTGAAAATTTGTTTACTGTTCAGATTGATTTCTAGAAGATGGGAACTATTTGCAACTGAGAAACTTGCCCTTGGTGAAATATCTGTAGAGAAGTGGGAGCTCAAGTAACAAAACTTTATTATTGATTAAATAATTTTTTACCCTGGTTTTATTTTCTGGATTGGATTGTTGATCATAGAAAAGTAAATTTAATGGTTGTCCATCCCCCTAAATCACTGTGTGTCTTCCTTCAGTCTGTGGCACCTACCTTAAATAATTTGGCATCTTTAAATAAATCTGCTATAAGCGATCATCAGGGTCTGATGCCAGCTTCAGCATTGCATGGCCAGTTCTGCATGGCCACGTGAGAAGGCTATAAGCTTCCAGTGCCAGAAGCTGAATGTTACAGCTGAGCCTAGGAACTGCAGTTCATTTAGTGTGAGTATAAATGACTCTGAGAAGTATGAAAGTGTCTTGGGATTTTAATTTAAATCAAACTAATTGTAATAAATTAAATGGTGATATTGGTTTCCTTTGCTAAGTTTTATATGGTTTAAGCTATGTGCAGAATGTTGAAGGGAATACTATTAGATCATACACCCTGAAATGCATATATTGGGATACTTCATATTTTTATAAAATATAATCTTTACTCATGATAAATTTTATGATCATTATCGTAAGTAAAAGCTTGTATTCTGTTTTCCTCACTTACTTATCATGGTCCTGGACTTGTAGGTAAAACATCAATTCTGCAATTACCCACTATAAAAAGTAGAAATCTGTTCAGTGATTGGACTTTTACCACAGACTAAGGTCTAAAGTCTGTGGTTTGTTTGCTCCGTGATGACCATGTAAAGCCTGTGTTTTCATGTACACGGATCTGCAGCCACAAAGGTCCTCTGAGAGAGAACAATGAAGGAACAATCCCTGAGAAAGCAAAGTCCTGGAAGAACAGATGTTTTAAACATTGTTGTGGCCAATTCAACCAGATGGTGACCAGCTATGATCCCACATTCATTCTGAAGTCAAGCTGAAACTTGTCTCTAGAAAGCTCCTTCATGAGGTCAAAGTAATGGAGAAAAAGAGTTCAATCTTCTAGTTTCTGCTTTAAAAGAGCACTTTTCCATTTTTGAGGAGAATGCATGTGTGCACTTGTGTGTGCATGGGACACAGAGGAAAAATGTCATTTACAGTTGTCTGAAAGTTTCTAAAGTTTAACTACTCTTTTTGTACTTTTACCTTAAAAAGCAGTGTGTGTTCCAAATGTTCTTATTTATGGGTTTTACATATTTTTGAAGGAAACTATTCTGTTGATGGTGGTGAGACGGGAAACTAAGGAAACACAAGATAATGAGTAAAAAATGTGAGATTTAAGGAAAAAGTCTTCTAAAATGCCTCTTCTGACAACATACTTCTTTAAACTAAAGTCAGTGACTTGTGACTGTCTTGGTATTTCTGTTTTGCTGGACCTAAGAAAATTTCAAGTTTTGCAAAATCCTATGAACTTGACACTTATTATCTGGAAATAAGCACTGGTCAAGAGAAAGCAACACAAATCACCCAGCTAAATGAAACCCAATGAATGTGATCAGGAGATCTAGATTCAAAGCACAGAGCTGATGTTTCCTTGCCCAAAGACTGAACTGTATATTTCCACTGGCAACACAGTGACGTTGAGTGGCTCATCGTCAGCAAGTGTCTATCTCCTCCTCGTGGGAATTTGTGTTTTTCTGTTCCATTGATGCACAATTCTTATAGCTGCAAATTTGTCTATTATAGTCTTTTTTATAAGTCTGTCATCTACAGATAACTTGATGTTTAATACTAAATTTTTAATTAAATATTTTATTATTTATGTTCAATAACTGTTAATCGCCAAGTAACTCAGAGTCTTCCATATAAACCAGCACAATAAGCAATACGTCTACAGCGGTCTAGCACACAGAAAAGATGACATTCTACAAATAAAATAATTTGTATAATTTACAATTTCACCTTGTTGTTCAAACATCCTCCTATGAATGTTATCGGTAGAAATGATATTATGCTAGGTGTGTTTCACGCGAATAACGGACAACCTCCATAGGAGCTTAAAATTCAGGGGGAAATCCCGAGGGCTAAGTCTGGTATCATTTATTAGCAGTTTAATGGATAAAGTTTGTGATACCTTAGAAGTACATTACAATGTCGTAAGAAGTTCTTCCAAAGTCAGAAGAAATTGTCTCTCTAGATGCTGAGTGTTTCCCCAGAATATTAAGTCGTTTAGTACTAGTTGCTGTGATATGTGTGGAGTCACAAAGGGTGGATCCACTTTCCCCAGCCAAAGCATCTAAGAGCATTTTTTGATCTGAACCAATCGTCCAGAATCCTTCTGTAATCAGTGCAGTGAAACCCCCAAACATGACTGCTTCCACTCTAAGACACATGTTCTAGATAGACGAGCTGAACTATCTGCTGAAGATACCAACCTTGCTTTGATGAGGAAGCTGGGATGGCCAGCTTCAAATACTGAACTTGTAGAGAGCAGAGACAGAAGAAATCAGTCTTAGCACTGTAGTGCCTTCAAGGCTTACCTTTTGTTAGCATACACAGTTTATTCCATTTGACCTGCTGTGACTCAGTAATCTACTGTTATCTATAGCCACTTGATGACAGGAGAAAGATGCAATGAGTTTTAGCTGTTATATCTACTTTGCCAATATATATATGGTGATTACTAACAAAATCCATTGTAGACAGAGTTGAAGATTTTGACCAACCAGCACCAATAACAATATTTGTTGCAAGCTTTTTCATGATGACTGACACTTATGAGCTGGCACCTGGGCGAATCAACCGATACAATGAGAGGATGATGTATTAAAATAGGAAATTGTCATGCTGCAGATTGCTGTCTAGAGTTACAGAGTGGGATTTTTAGCTCCTAAAATGTGAAAGCTGTCTTTAGGTCTCCTGATTTTGTGTTATTCTGTATTTTTCCAAGCTCAATTGATTGCACCGATAAACAAGGTGATATAAGGACTCCTGAGCAGATACAACAAAGTGTTTGCTTCAAGCGACAGAGAAATAATTTTCAGAAGTTAGTGAGTAACCAGCCATGTGGAATAGGAAGCCATCCCTTGGTGAATACTCAGTGTCAAATTCAATACATTATTCCTCAGAAGTTCCTTTGTTTACGACATTTAAGGCTATAGCTATAGCTTTTCCAAAGCAGCTGACTGGAAGACTGGAAAACATGATTGCCCTTTGATTTTGCATAACACAAATTCTACACTAGTTTTTCCTTTAAAAAGCTTAAATTACTGATATTTTATCAGCTTTAAAACATCTTCAAACTTAATTTTGCCAATTTCTTTTTGAGACAGTTTCTCAGCAGTTTCTTTTCACAACTGAAAGAAAGACACGATGACCTTTCTGCTTAAATATTTGGGACAAAGTCAATTTGTGCTCCATCTCCTGCAAGCGTAATTGAATGATCACTGGCCTGAACTCTAAGTTACATAATTGTAATTAATTATATCACAATTTACCTGCACTTCTACTTCTCATTCCTCCTTTATGCCCTTCTCAAACTGAAACCACTCTAAGAGACAAATGATACCCTGCACTATTAGATTCAAATCCTAAAAAATCAGTTTCTCTCAATGATAAAGACCATACAGCACCTTTCAAATATCAGCCTCTTCCTACCATTTTTGGTAGGAACTGCATTAACGCAAACCATAGCCCAGCGTTGAAAAGCAGAAGCAACCTTTGAGAAATCCTGACAGGACAGCATGAAGAGAAAGCATAAGCCATACTTAAGCAGAAAGTTGATGTGGAAAATTGTGACTGATGCCCAAACGTGACGGATAAGCAGACGAAAGGCAGGAGGAACAATGTCAGCTGATGCTTAAAATAGCCTGCAGAAAATGAGAGCGCTGTAAGATATGTCGAGGATGGGTCAATGCTTTGATAGCATTTCTAAATCAATGTCACAAACTCCTAATGGCAGTACAGCAAAGGACTTAAGAAGGCAGAGAAGTAAGATGTCCTGTTAAGCCAACCTGTGAGTTTCCTCATTATTAATCAAGGCTCATTTTTAAACAAAGGATAGAGTGCTATGGACTAACCCCTGTATTTTTCCAACTGTAACATCTGGTAGTATGTCTGTTCTTAAATACGATATATACTCGCTGCCAGTTTAGATCCACTGTTTTCTATCCACTATTGAATTATTGTAAACCCTTTACACAGATACTTTTTTTTACAGCTCACATAGCAGTTCTTATAAGCAATGGAAACTCCATAGCTTGTGAAGCATCACTGAAAAAGAGAAATACTCAGAATTTTAAAAGGTAATATTCAGTATTTTTGTATTTCTTTCAGACATCAAAGACTAGCTATTAGTGTTTGATGAATGATGAATACGGATGTGAATAACTTACGATTTCATGACTCACAACACCTCAAAGGATAGCTCTACAATTTCAATTACACTGTCTACAATAAAAGTAGACTATCTTTTAAATTAAAGAACAGGACATTCTGATTTCATAAAAAAATAACGACGTTTTGGATGGAATTCTCCTCCTTAGATTATTGTGACTTTATTGACTCAGTGGACTTGCTCTTGATTTACACAGTAATGAAAAAGGATCTGACCAAGCATTTTTATACATTTGTGATAACCACCTTTTTTTTCTGCATATGAAAGTATGAAAGCATGAAGGGTTTGAAATTACCTTGAGGATTTATATCACTTCCTTTTACACAGAGCTTGTGATGTGTCACAAACATGCAGAAGCACAATCCAGAAGGCTATGATAAGGAAACATTATTATTTCCCCAATACTGCACTTCTAAGGAACTGCTCTGTACCAGTGAAATACGGTGTTGTATCTTTACAGGGAGCATGGAGGGGGCAACTCCTTCATGTTGTGCTTCCTGATGGGCAGCACTTGACCAGTGGCAGTGGGTACAACACCACTGTCCTTCCTCAGCTCTTTCATGATGCCCTGCTGGTCAGAGGCTCACTAGAGAGACTACTCTCTGCCCATCATACAGGTATGCAAAATCTGTTTGTCGTCCTGCTGAGGTACATGGGTTATTTTTCTTGTGTGCTTCAACCTGCCATATTATATCTGACTCCAGGAAGCATCCTTCCCGGGAGAGTTTCCTTCCCCAACCCAAAAGTTCAGCCCAATCTCAGCCCAGTGGCAGTGAAAATCTCACTCAGCATTACCTCTTCTCTTTTTTCCTCTTCCCTCCCTGCCCCAAGTATCACAGGTGCACTTTCACTTTTGTCTCTCATTTGGGATCTGCTTCATTTCTTAATGGGTGAGGGTGGATACAGAGAAGCATTTTTGGGCTAAGCATGAGGGACTTCAAGATCTTGTGAGACTCTAAGGATAACTTCCAACCACTTGACATGTCCTTATCTGTCCTCTTGCAGTGGTGAGCCCTATAACGTTTAGAGTTTATAGATAGGTAGGATTTCATGTAGGAAGGATTTTCTGTGAAAGAAAACCTGAGTCCTTCACAAAGGGAGAAGTTCTGGATGTAGAGGAAGCAGGTGAAGAAATGGTGGATGAAGGACTATTCTGGTTCTTCCATTGGGATGGAAGGGTGCAGGATGGTGTTGGAAGAGTTTAGGGGCAGACTATGATACTCTGATCAAGCTGATGCCGAGTCTCTAAAGCCTCTGCTCTACAGACAAACCATTTCAAAATACCCTTGCATAAGAAGGCAGATATAGCTCCCTCAAGTTCAAAGAGAAGACTGTTACAAAAGTGTCTAGACTGTAGACCATGTTCGTACTGGTCCATATCAAGTATAGGTATGTTTCTCCAAAAGCAAGCTTAGGAGAAGTCAAATATTTCAATAATCTAAACATTTAGTAGATATAGCTGAATAATATAGGAATAAAATAAACTTTTATTGTTGCTAAATGCAGTACATTGGATGGCTGAATGCTAGGTTCTTTGCAGGCTGTTAACAGTAGCTTCACAAAAAAAAGCCTTGGGCAGTTATGGTGCCTGAGGGATTAAATTTGGAAGACAACCCCAGAAATTTGGCTTTGTTTGGAATAAGTTTGCATCAGTGTTCAACACAGAATAGAACACTGTAATTTGGCAGAAGCACAGCACTATGCGTTTTATTTCAGGACATTTCATTGTAGGTCTGTGACAATTTAAAAATAAAAACTACATATTTTTGGAGAGGACTTAAAAGCTAATGCTGAGAATTTAGGATTCATTCCAAAATATGTTGGGACAGTGTTTTGTGATTTCATGGTTAATCTTTAATGCATTTATGTTCATATCCAGCTCATTCTTTTTCATGTGCATAGTATCTCTTTGCTTGATCAGCAAGACTAGACCTTTATAATTCTGGAGAAATACAATGATAGGAAGAAGTGTTTATCTTGCTCTTTCTTATTAGGTGTTCCAATAGCTACAAAATACTGTATTGAACTACAATATTACAGCTAATAGTACAAAATAAGCTATTTAGAATCGTTAAATCTAGCATTCTAAATCTATCCTTTCAGATAAAAATCTCTACATCTAATGTGAAAAGCCCGAGGTATATTTTACTGTTATAAAATCTGGTTTAACACCATGTAAAGCTCTAATATTTCTTTTTGTTCTCAGTAATACTAATTTTAAATTATTTTAAATGCCTTGTTTACTGATGAAAAATCTTCATATTCAGATTTATTCAAATGGTTTTAAAGATTTCATTGAATATATCCTTACATCTGATGCAATGGCATGCTCTGTGGAAAAGAGGTTCACAACTTTCACGTTAATGATCTTTGTATGTTCCTTAAAAGACTTATTTACCTGAAATTTAGCAGATTGTTCCTTATCCAAACCAATGAAAAAATAGCATCTAAATTTGGCACCTCACCTGAACAGGTTATTTAGATCTTCTGATGAAGATCTGGCTGGTTAATTCCCTTCCTTTTTAAATGGTATCTGATATTAAATAATTCCTGCATATTGACATGACATGGATAAAGTCCTGCAGGTGGAGACAGTGTTTTGAAAGGATATGAACGCCTAAGTTGCTGTGACTTCTTTAATATCTTTGATGTAATTTAAGAAATGCTATAGAGTCACTGATTGGATCTAGGAAATATGGACTGCGTATAGGATGCTAGGTCTGATGGGGACCCATTTTGATCAGGTACAGGGGAGCCGTTCTCCAGGCTTACTCCTTAGCAGGCTTGGACGTTATGCAGTCTTTGAGTGGTGTACATTGAAAGCGTGGCTCTAAGTACTTAGGTATGTACACCTGGATGAACTAATTATCTGGAAGGTAGCTGAAATTGAAGCCTGTTTGGCTCAAAATAGCATCTGAAAATTAATATGTGAAAAGTTTACTGATTAAAGTAGACTTTAATTAAAGTTAGGCAAGACACTACTGAATCGTGAATTATTTGTGTCACTATAAATGTAGAGACTTATTGCAGAACTGGCTGTGTGATGAAGAAAGATCTTAATGGAAGCTACATGTTTTAGGATGATATTTCAAACTTTAAAAAGTTCACAACTTACTGATTCTAGTCCAGGGAATGATTTCATATTAGTCCCACAGCCTATGTTATCTGAAGCACATGTAGTGTAACGTTTGTATTGTGCATGCATAAGAAGGACATTGGGAGACCATAGGAGAAGCTGCATGGAATTATATTATAGATCCACCTAGTTCAGCACCCAGCTGCTGACAAGTCTCCAAGGGTGGATGAAAGGTGAAGTTCATAAGATCGAAGAAAGACAACATGATACTTTTTTGAGCACCTTCCCCAACTCCAGCTATCTATGGCTCAGCTATACCTTGCAGGATTCTTTTTGCCTCAGATCAATGAAATTTGGTGTAGAACATACATATTCTGCACAGCTTTGGATGAAAGCTTGTATCAGATTTTTTCCTGCCTTAATTTGAAGACTGGGTTTCCTCTCTTTTTATGAAATTGTTGACAATTCTTTTTTATTTATTTATTTATTTATTTATTTATATAGGGAGCCTGATGTTTTCATCTCATTATTCCATTATGGTGTGTGTCCCTTCTGAGCTTTACAATATGGAAATACACTGAACCTAACAATTGCAATGGACTAATATGGATTGCGGCAGGACACATTATCAAAAGGGTCAATAAGACTCTTCCACTCTGTTAGTATACCTCAGCAAGTGAGGTAAAGGAAATAAGGAGAATGAAAGTGTTTCATTGACAACTTCGGACAGTGCTTATATTTCTTTTTTTCCCTTTGTGTTTGCTTTTCCGGATTTCTCCTCTGTGCATGTGGGTCACAAGTGTGCTATTTCAAGTGTAATGTATCTGCAAGGTACAACAGTGCAGTGCATGCTCACCTGAGCTTGTGCTGAATGAAATACCAGCTCTGTCAAACTGGGACTCTGCCTGGGTAAGCGTATGCTTCTCGGTAGGATCAATTAGCCAGAGTGGAGTATTTGCTCTTTGGATGTCTCTGTGTTTTGTTATTTCATACATACAGGCATCTAACAAATGAAGGAGACTGATCAGTATTTTAAAATCAGCTGTGCTGTGTATTCTGTTTCATTTAATTTACTTGCCTCCAGAAGGGAATCTGTACATGATAAAACAAAAGCCCCTCATACTACAATTCAGTTATCTAGTCAAAATCATGTTTGTAGTCTTAACAGAAGAGAAAGAATTTGATTCTTAGGAAAACAATCACAGGAACTTCTCCCACCTAAGCCCCTCACACAGCAGGGTTTTCAGGTGACAAATGAAGTACTCGCACGTCATATATCACCTAATTCAAAGCTCAGTAGACATATTTTGATTTACATCAGATGGCCTCAGGTTAGACCTCTGACCTGAACCTGTATTTGTATAGACTTTGAACATTTCAAGCTTGAACAACTTTAAATAGCATCAACCCCAAGACCTAGAAACAAAAATACACTTTGAAAGAAAGTGAGAACAAGCACAAGAATGAAGAAATTCTACATCTGTAGGGAGACTCGTGACATTTTTCTTTTCTGGAATGTGAGTATTTTTACTCCTATGAAAAGCCCAAGTGATTACAGAGGGTTGAGTAGGTATACATAATTTTTTGAAGGATCAAGGCCTACAGAAAACAAAAGATGGAAAGGAAACAGATTTGGAACATGTCATTTTGCAGAACCGCTTCCGCATAAAGAGTAGTGAAAGCTGCTTGGCTGTTTAGGATGCAAGCATATGACTGCAAATTGCAAAGCAAGTTAAGCTGGGGAAGCTCTAGTGAGAATTTACGATAGCAGAATTGCTATAAAAAGTTGGTATTTATGTGTTTCCATCTGTCTTTATTTCACTAACCACATGGTTGGGCATCAAACAAACTTCTAACTCTTTTTTTGGTTCTCTTCTTTTGCTTAATATATCAGAGTGTGTTTGCCTATCTTACCTAGAGTTTGTACATTAGGCCTTTTAAATAGCAAAATCTGTTCCAATAAATCAAGGCTTCTCCAACTTAGCTGGGCAGCTGGTGTCCCTGTTTATGGCTTTAGAGGGAATTTGAAAACATCTGTGTCTGATGAATTACCATAAACACACAGTGGCTCCTGCATCAGGAATAGTTCAGAGGTGCAGATAGCTGGTAATAAATAATGAGCACCAAAGTAATATCTTCATTTTATTGCTGGAGCTGGAGTGAGCACACAGTGCAAACCATAAACTAAACCTTTCTTTAGAGTTGGTCTTTTCCATTTAGCTGGATTTCTGTACTGATTACCGGCCAGAACAGCTCAGGCAGCACAGAAATAACGATCCCTGTCTCATACCTCCTAGTGACATCTGTAATCCTTACTCAGATGAATACTCTTCCCACTTAAGACAAGGGGAATGCTTGGATGCTCAAGGTGTCTTTCTACATGTGAGATTTGCAGTATGGGTGAAATGATTCCATCCCGTCTCTCACTACTTCTA
Organism: Steatornis caripensis; assembly: GCA_013398225.1. Lineage (NCBI taxonomy): Eukaryota > Metazoa > Chordata > Aves > Caprimulgiformes > Steatornithidae > Steatornis > Steatornis caripensis. Next base: position 337,243 of record VZSC01016208.1, on the reverse strand, counting down.
AATTATTTCAGAGTGTAGACAGCTCAAGTGTCATATTTCCCTTCAATCTGTCTTGTCATTTCTCCTGGTTTGACAGCATTCCATCCCATGCACATCATGCTCAGTATAAAGCTAAGAGATCACAAGGCTCCCTCCCTCTCCTTTTATGCCCAGGGGCCTGAGGGCACTGGTGGGCTTTAATGGCCCTAAGCAGCCTCACCTGGTGCTTCTGGCCACACCTGTCACCCAGAGCCTAGTTAAGCCCAGCATGGGGCTGTCAGTGGGAGTCTTAGTGGTGTTGCAGGATGATGCTCTCCAGCTCTGCCCAGCTCCTTGCTCAAGTGTCTGAGGAGGACTCTGCCCAATTCTTCTGCCTTCGATCCTGATCTGTGTGTTCCTGTATCCAGTTCCTACCTCCTGCTGAGTACAGTCTGGGACTTTCTTGGGGTGTTCCCTGCAGTGTCCAGGTGATGTATTTGTCATCAGGGAGGGGGTAGCTCAATATCTGTTTTGTATATATTTGTATATATTTCATTATTGTTGTTCCTATTATTATAATACCTTATTATTGTAGTTAGATTAAAGCTGTTTTAACTTTTCTAACCTGTAAGTCTCTTTCTCTTTTCTCTTTCCCTGTTTTGAGGAGGGAGGAGGTTAACAAAGAACATCTGTTGTCCATTTAATAGCCAGCCTAGCTTTAAAATGTGATGTTATTTCACTGTTTATGCAGTGCGTGTTTATGATAGAAGAGGAATTTTCAGAGGCTTTTTGGTAATGACTGAGATAAGACTGCAAAAGACTCTGACTTGCATGGTTCCTTGAATTACTTCAGTGGCAGAAAGTCACTTGAGCACAGTCTGGCAGTATGTACTGGCCCTGACCGGAAGGGTTAGATTCCATTGACTTATTGATGTGCTTAAAATTGTTTGATGAAATTTAAGTATTCAGGTTTTGTCCCCCAAAACTACATATTTCTCTAACCTCACCACAAGGTATATGGACAACAAAGGTTGGTTTTCTTCAGATCGAAGTCACAGTGGTGTGGGGAGAGTTTTGCTTCATGAGTTTTCATTTATTCTTAAAGGAGTCTGTGTCACCAATCTTAAATTTTATTTTCTTGCTAATCTTTCATTCCTGCTGACTTCAGCAAAGGCTACTCACAAAGTAATGTATTGTGATCTCACACATCTGTAGAGAAACCCCTTCCTTCCCTCTAAGATATCTCCTCTTCTGAAGCAATAGGTTGTGCATTCGTGATCCTGCCTGTCCCTGGCAGAGTCTGCCTTTCTCTGACTTAATCTCAGCTGTCAATTAAGTCTTTTAAGAACCTGTTTTGAGGGAAAAGAGTTTATTCCCCATTGAGTACCCAACATATTCAAATATCTTTTTGTTTCCTTGTGGCGTCTCAATACTGTCCATATCAGCTCTGAAGGACTTGGGAAGTGGTAATAAAATGGTATGCACTAGTGGGATGACAACTGTTGTTAAAAACTATTAATAGGATTTGATCTATTCATATTTATTAGTACATATGTTATGGGACTTGACTTTTCAGGAAGGACACATGCATTACTCTGAGGAGCCTATTGTATTCCATAGGCATAAGTCTGAAATGTACTTCCCCTGGGACCTTTGCTGATACTCTTTGGAGCCATTCCCCTTGAGTTACCAAGTGGGGATTGAACACATAAAACAAATAGTTTAAATGGTGCAATCTGCTCTCTGATAATGCAGAGACATGAGGAACATCTGTAGATTGTTTTCATTTGAAGGTTACATGAAAAAAAAATTAATGGTTGCTCTGTTCTTGCTAACATGAAGTCCAAGTTCTATCTCCAGCTGCAACGATTGTTAGCACGTGTGCCTCAATCTTCTACTCTGCTTCCCTTATTTTGAATTTTACCTTTGTCCTTGGAAGGAATCCCTAGTAGAGGGGAGCTGTGCTAACTGATAGCTGGGACACAATAGCTTTTATGAATGATCAAGCACACTAGGAAAAGACAGTTAGTTCAAGCGGCACGATGACTGCTGAGGGAAAAGCTCCTGGCTGATTGAAGTAAAGTCAGAGATGGAAGTGGGCATGGATGGTTGGATTCCTTGCCTTTGAAGTGGGCATGGATGATTGGATTCCTAATGGAGTAAGAAATCAGGGAAAATATCCTAATGTTAACTGTTTATAAGCAGGCTCTACATTTACTTATTTGTTTAAGCACAGTACAGGTTTCTGGTGCTCAGACGTCTTAAAATCTTAGGGAAATCAGTAGAAATTTTTCTTATAGATGTGATAGCTATATCAAAATTAGATCCCAGAATTCATGTGAATTTGCTTGTGATAAAGGGAGCTATAAAATCAAACAAGAAATTCATACACATTTCTTCCAGAAGCAGAGTTCTGAGTAAACAATAGTGCTTGGAAGAATACCAGATTGTAAATACATCAATATAAATAAAAAATAAATCACAACCCTTTAGGCTTGCTAGGCAATGGCTATGTTGGTCCACTAAAGAAATCCTGGGTTCATCCTGGTAAACACAATTGTAAGCAACCATCCTACTATTTTCACTAATGGGAATTGATTGTGTAACTATTGTAAAATGTTTCAACATCTTCTACTCATGACAAAGAAGTCCCAAAGCCCAAAATAATGGTTCTCTGACACATAATGTAGCTGCGGGATACCTGGGAAGGTTGAATTCTTAATAGCTAAGTACACCTTCTACATTTCCATTGTGGATATGTCATTCACACAGTGGCGGTGTAGAGGACAGGCAGGAAAGTAAGAGAGGAGTCAGAGGGTTCCCAAATGAAAAGAGCTCCATGTTACCTGCCTGGCAGTGCTATTGCTTTAGGTAACAATACTGCTTTCAGCAAGGATTATGATATTTCCTGCAGTCTGTCATTAATTGACTCAAGTGCAATATCTCTTTATGTCACAAGAGTTCACTCACTGCTCTGCCTGTGACAGTGGGAGCTACACTGTGTGAGATATCAAAATGCTTCAGATGTGAGAGGAGCCTTTCATGCATGACAAAACACAGAGCATTCTTAGTCTGACTCAGTGGGCATGATGGCAGTAGCTTCACTGAAAATAAAAGAAGAAAGAAGCATAAATGGTTTGAATTGTACATAACTGTAGAAACAGGAACCCTTGGAACTTACTCCAAGCTCCCTAGAGTTTCTGCAAGTCTTTCCCTTGGCTTTAATGAGCACTGAACCAAAATCTCTTTCTTCCAATGTATTTGCATCTTGCTCTAAATTTCCTTGCTGGGGATGCTCTTTAAGGCTCTGATTGCAGAAAACATTCTATGCAGCACATAAACATGTTTGCATGCTCACTTCATAAGAAAAATTAAGCCAGTGTTGAAACTCTTGATTGTTGTAAAATATGTTTGAAATGCTGTGTCATTCACCTCTAACTCTGACACCTAGCAAACACTACAAACATAGATGATGTCATAGTACAACATGGGATGTGCACCAACTTTAACATTCGTAGTGGACCAGTCCAATCAACTGACTACTGTGTTGTTCAGAACCCAAAGCATGAACAAAATTAAAAATAAAATGGAAGCTGTAAATCAAGTGATACTTGTGATTTTTATTTTCCACGTATCTTTTGTTGATACATTGCTTGTTCAGGATATGTTGATGTTTTCAAACTTAAATATCAACAGGTAGTGACTGAAATCAATATTCTGATGTCCACATAAAAGGACTTTGGCTATCAAAGATGGAAATATGTTTTTCAGGCATTGTGGATTATTTACTTATGTCCAGAACTCCTGAACAATGGTTTAGTGCACAGAATCCAATTTTTGTGTGGACAATATCATGCTTTTGCTTGAGGTTCTAGGAAGCACTAGCAATTGAGTCTGAACCTGTACTCCTTCAGGTTCAGAAACAGTCGTGTTTGAGCACATATAGGGAGCAAAGCCCAGTTCTGCTGGACTCAGCTTCCAGTCATCTCAACAACCAATGAATAGGAATATAGGCTTCTTTAATTCATGCTGTATGTTATAACCAGGTGGGAACATGGGGCACATGCTCCAGCAGCTAGCCCTTTTTTAAATTGCTAAATTCTCAAGCTGAAACATTTTCCTGATAATTCCAGGTTTAAAAACTCAGCCATTGTCATTTTGTGCTGTAGAGTGTTTTGGATACTCTTCTCCTTTAGTGATTATACAGCCCTTGGGATTTTTTTCTGCTTTCCCATTACAGGCTTTCTGTTACCCCTTGGCCAACACAATTTATAATCTTGCCAGTACTGACACTCTACCTGTTGTCAAGTGACTACATAAGCATTAAAAATAAAATCACAAAGTCTCCAAAGTTTTGTGTCATTTAGTAAGTGAAAATTAACAGAAGCAAACCTATCACAGGCTGTGCAACAGGATTTGAGAATTGACACCTTTCTGATTGCTGTGAAAGCTGACAACAATAATCAGGGATTTGTCAGTAATCATTAAAAAGGGATGTGATGTAATGTCATGCAGTGTAATCCCCAAATTTATTTCCTGCCTATCTTATTCATGACTAGTATAAAGTTTGCTAATTATTCATCTCCTCTCCTACCTCCCTTTACCCATCTCCTTTTTCTTCTCTTTTGAATGAAATCAGAAGTCTATTATTGCTGCAAATAGCTGAAGCACCATGAAATAGCATGTGAAGTAATTACTACATGGCAGACAGTGACAGCTTTTATCAGGTACTTATACATCATTAGCAATACTTACTGCATGTTTCCAATTTATCAGAGTATGGAGGATGAGACTGAGAACAGCCATATTTGCAGGAGATGCTATGCCAGTGGTGGATATGGGGGTCATAGCTCCAGGCTCTGGGTCATAAATGAAATCTGGACGTATGAAAAAGGACAACAACGTTCACCAGTACAGGTGATTCTTTCAGGTAACTCTAGATACAGCTGAGTAATCTGGCTAGCAAACACTGTTTCAAGAAGAAAAAAAACCCCAAACATTCAGACTCACATAAGGATATCACTAGTTCTAGGAGCTGCCAAATCTGGTAGTCCAGTAGAGGTGAGGTTGCTTCAGCTCCATGTCCACAGGCCCAGTCAGGAGTGAGGCTGAGTATGCGTTCCCAGTAGGCGTGCATGCACGTGAACACACAGTACACATGTACATATACTCATGTCTAAATTTACACAGACAGAAAAAACGCACTCACGCAAACACAAACAGCACCAACACCCTCATCTTGTTCCCCTTTGTTTTACTGTGATGAAAGACTGTTAGTGGGAAATATATATACAAACATGTATGTACAATGTGGTTCCCTCTGGCAGCTGGGCTTAGACACACAGTCCATCCAGTAGCTGCCCCTTGATCCTGACCTTCCCAATTGCTGGCACCTGGGCATAGCAGGCCCTGTGACACCTAGCCCCACTTGGTTACTGGAGCTCAAACCTATAAAAGCGCATACATGCTGGATCCTTCCAGTATCTGGACTTAGACACCCAGTCTCCTCATAGTCCAGGCCCCTGGATCCCCTGGACACCCAACTGCCTTGTAGAGAGAGACATGCATGTGTAAATAGGTTTAACAGTGGGTTGAAGACTTAGAACCTTGGAGTAGTTGACTCCCAGGCACTATGCTATCTCCAGTTGCTGGCATGAACTTTATGGTCCCTCTAGTAGTCAACTCGCAGACCACTCTGGTCTCTCTAGTATCCAGCCCAGACTATGACTGCTTCAATATGTGGTTCCTAAGCCACTCATCAAGTTCAACAAGGGCAAGTGTAGGGTCTTGCACCTGGGGAGGAACAACCCCATGTGCCAGTACAGGCTGGGGGTTGACTTGCTGGAGAGCAGCTCTGCGGAGAAGGACCTGGGAGTGCTGGTGGACAACAGGCTCACCATGAGCCAGCAGTGTGCCCTTGC
>VZSC01016208.1:272757-326602 GCA_013398225.1 Steatornis caripensis | reverse complement strand
GAGGTTGTGGAGTCTCCTTCTCTGGAGATATTCAAAACCCGCCTGGACGCATTCCTGTGCAACCTGCTCTAGGCTAACCTGCTTTAGCAGGGGGGTTGGACTAGATGATCTCTAGAGGTCCCTTCCAACCCCTACTATTCTATGATTCTATGATTCTATGATTCTTCAATGAGTGCCTTTTTCGTGGGCCCAGGAAGTTGCCGGTTGTACTACTTTGCTTCAGCTAGAGTGAATCGGATCCAAATGGATCCAAGTGCTCAGTGCAGAGTAGGGGAATGAGAGTGAATTAACGTCAGACAGAATGTGCATTGTGGGACAGCAAATGACTGTGGGTACTACAGGCACAGAGCCGCAGCTTGCCAGGAATGGAATCATCCTAAACCATATTGAGACATGTATTTATTAAGGAGAAAAAAATAAAGAGCATGCTTTTTTTAAAAAAAAATTCATTATCTGAACTTAACATCGTAAGAAGATTTCTGAATCTGGACAAAAAGCAGGTGAAACTGGATAGGACTCCTCTGACTTCTCCCTGTTACATTAAGGGCTTCCTGCTGAAGTTTTCTTTGTGGTCCATCCTGAGCCTTACACAGTCTTACGATACAATCATAGAATGGTTTGGATTGGATGTGACCTTTAAAGGTCACCTAGTCCAGCCTCCCTGCAATGAGCAGAGACATTTTCAAATAGATCAAGTTGCTCAGAGCCCTGTCCAACCTGACCCTGAATGTTTCCAGGGATGAGGCATCTACCACTGCTCTGGGCAACTTGTTCCAGTGTTTCAGAACCCTCATCATAAAAAATTTCTTCCTTATATCTAGTCTGGTATCTAGTACTGTACTATCAATAGTCATTTTACAGGGTTGCTTGCAGAAGTACAGGTATTCAAGATGCATGGGGCACTTCAAGAAAAAACATGCTTTATATATTGCATAATCTGAACCATAACAGCGTGTTCCAACCCAAAGAAAAGTTCAGAATAAGCACACTTAGCAATGACATTTTGAGATTTATGAAGCTAAAGTTAACTGTCACTGATGCAGGATGAAAAAAACTAGAAACAGTTTTTCTATGACAGACTGCCCAATAAAATTCAGAAAGTGTTTATTGCTTGTTCTTCATTGCTAAGGAATCATACATTGCCATTTCTACAGTAAATAATCTATAATTTGCAACTGTTACATATTTAAAAAGAGTTTTTCGCTGGACAAATATTCGTTATTACATGTTTGCTGGCATCTCTTTTTGTAACTTCTGTATTGAGGTAATAACAGATCATATGGGGTGTTTCTCTGCGTTCCGTTTGCATACATCTATTAACTGCTAAATAATCATCCTGTTCCTCCTCATTTCTGTCCTGCTTACATGTTTGTATCTATGTATGTGGAAATCTCAGTCTTTATTCTTAGTTGTTTCTCCATGGGGTTTAGAATATTGGACAAGTTCTTATTAAATGTGCAGTTATGTTTATACAGACTCTATCGTGGACAGAGAAGCACATCTCATGGGAAGTGATAATCTTAATAGGTTTTAAAACCCAGATCTTGTATATATTAAAAATTAAACATATTTTATAACACATGCAATAAATCTACAAAGTGTGCTGGTTTTGTAAGCCGTATTACATAACACAAAGTAAAAAGGAGAACCAAGGAAATGCATTCAGGTTAAGAAATTATAAGTCATCTGAACAAAATAGGCCTTAATGCCATTGTTCAAGATTGAATACAACCCATGATGATCACTAAGCAGTTTATCAATTTCCTTAGTCACTTTCACTTATGTTCAATTTTTTCCAATTCTTTTTATATTCTAAAGTGAAAAGCCAGTAAGACTGAGCTTGGCTTACTTAGGAAGGAAGAACTTTGTTTTGTCATAAGGTAATCAAAATTTAGCATGAGCGCACATAGCTAAAACAGCACAAAAGAATGTAATATTAACTTAAATAAACTTCAGTTGGAAGTTTTTCCCTTGTGCTTCAGTCAGTTACCCTGAATACTGTAACGTATCTTCCAGTTTCCCAAAACTAATCAATACAGTTGCTTTATTTGTGTTTATCAATGAGGAACATTCAAAGTAGTCTTGAAAAGCCAAGATAACAGATGTTGCTTTATAAAGCTTGTTGGCTTGTTTTGAGAGCTGCTCTCAGAAATTAAGTTGATCAGAAAGAGATTCATAACCTGCAACAAGCACTGCATGTAGGAGCATCTGCTGGGAATGATGCCAAGTGCTTCCTGGTTTCAAGTTTTTCAGAGAAAAACTACGGATAGAATTTTAATAAATTATTAAGTTCAGATTTGTCCAGGTACAGGTTCTACTTTTCTTATTCACAGGCAAACAGAAAAGACTTATTCTCTGACCAGATTAAAAGTCAAGTGCAGTTACAAATGCAAAGTATGAAATACCATAAGCAGTTCATAAAGTCATATTTTCAAAAAAAGAATTTTAAGTTATTAATTATGTGGTCTTCCCAAGGAGCAGGTGGTTTGGATTCCACAGACCTGAGATACAGAGGTAGGGCCTGGGACCCCGATACAAAGTGAAGACAGTGGCATTGGATGAGCTACCGCAGAAGGTAATTGATGGAGAGAAATTCCAGTCTCAGTCAGCTTGAGTCTAACATTGCCTTTCTCTTAGCACTTACAAGGAGATGAAATGTGGGAAGTCAGAGCCCGAGTAAGGTAAAAGTAGACATACCCAGGCAGTCCCATCTGGGAAAACACAGTGACAGAAAAGCATTATGAAAGAAGAGCATGTCTGATTAATGAGGAGAGAGGCAAAGAAAAGAAAAAAGCAAACAGCTGACAACTGAAATAGAAATCAGATAAAACAGTTCCCAAGGAGAGCTCAAAGTACAATGAAAGTTGTGGTGAATGGCAAAATTACTTTGTGAAAAGGAAGTCCACCGCTGATTTGTCCTTCTCCTGAGGAGAACTGGCAGGGTAAGGAGTCTTTTAACAAAAGACAGTAAGAACAGTCTCACTTGGATAGCTGGCATGCACTGTAGGTCAAAGTAATATGATTTACAAAACTCAAAGGGATAATATTGACTTACAAAGCAGCAGGCTAAAGGTCACTTAATTAAATTAACAGGCCACTCAGGATTCAGAGGGAATTCAGAAACGCAAATGAAAACCTGGAGGATCTCCTTGCCGACAGTGATTAAAATAAGTGAGAACCAAGCTTCTTTTCAGAAAAAGAAATCAGCTTTGTTGTTTTAATGTTTGTCCCTTTTTGATAAAAAGGCATGATACTCCCTGCTCTTTGTGTGACGCGTTGCCTCCCCAAATGTTTGTGTCCCATATTGGCCAGTGCTGGATAAGTGCTTCAGCTCAATTCAATAGATACCTTTACAGTAGTGTCTGAGTTTGCATCAGGAGTGCACTTTTGAAAGCAGTCTCGTGATGGGCCTCAAATACCTTGCTTTAGTTCACATTGCAAAACTGTCTTGACACGCGCTAACTGGATGACTTTTGGATGAAACTAAGCTGGAAAATGCATCCCAGGGATTCATCTAATGATGTCCAGCTGCTAACAAGCGTCCAGGCTCTGGCACTGGACTAGAGGTGGTCTGCAGTGAAACTCTTTGAAATGCATTTGGCATTGGCATCAGCCCTCATCACCAACTGTTGTGCTGTACAAATCTACTCCCGCTGGGCTACAATATTTGCTAATATAGATACTGCCTTTAGCATGCACAGAGGCAGGTACATATAGTGGATAAATGTTAGTATTTTAAGTTTTATTTCATGGTCACTGAAAACAAATTAAAGGTCTTTGCTGAGCTAGAAGGGGAAAAAACCAAACTAAGGCTATTTGGAACTGCTGAATTTAGACATCTGTTTGTGTGATTGAAAATAAGTTATCTGGAGTGACTGAGAGATGTAGATAAATAACTGAACATGAATAAAATATTTCTTTTCTGTGAACATTTTTAAACCTGATATGTGAATAGATTCTTAGGCGATCTTTAACATCAGTATATTGCAAACTGTATTTACTTGAGCTTACTCTTGCCCTAATATTTATCTAGATATTTTAAAAGGGATTGACTGACATCAAGGCAATAGTCAGGCAAAACAAAGGAAGGAAGAACAATCTATCTTCAAGTTAAAGATTTGCTAGCTTCTCTATCTACATGCTTTTACTTGCACTAGATTTTTCCTTCACCCAGATATTGAAAACTGTCATGGTTTATTCTGACAGATGGCAGTTGTTTCACTCTTTCAAGCACCAAGGCAATCCTTGCATCAGTTATTGTATCTCTTGTACTGTTGTGAGAAAAACTCAAAGTGAACTTGTGGAACTCAAAGCAAACTCAAAGCAAACAGGATAATGAAGAACTATCTTTCTAGAATTTTCCATGTATTTGATACTTATCTCCAGTCAAGAAATGCTCACTGCTATTACAAAGAGGTGCTCAGTGTTTGTCAGTCTTATCTTTGAACTTATTTGTGTCAGATGAAAGGTTGGAAAAGATCACAGAGTTTGAAATGTCATCATCTTTGTTTTGCAGGGGGGGAACCTGACTACCTGTTTCAGTAAGGCAGTGGTACATCATGGACCACGCTANCAGTCTTATCTTTGAACTTATTTGTGTCAGATGAAAGGTTGGAAAAGATCACAGAGTTTGAAATGTCATCATCTTTGTTTTGCAGGGGGGGAACCTGACTTCCTGTTTCAGTAAGGCAGTGGTACATCATGGATCACGCTAAGGGAGTATGATTTGTCAAATCTCCTGGGGCACATTCATATCTGTGCCTAGCATGGCATATGCCTGCTTTGGAGAATATGTTTCCAAAGGCCAGAGAAATGTTGGTATAAGAGCTTCACAATACCCTCTCCACACAAGCATAGAGTCTTTAACCAAGATTTAAACAGGGTAATGACTATGAAATCGATATATTACAATGATCTCTGCGTTAGGTACCAGTAATCTGTGCTTTGTGGACTTCAGTACTCCTAGGGAGCATACATGCACATTAATAAACTAATTTGGATGAAAGGTGTTTCTGCAGTGACTTTCTTGATCATTCCCATTTACTGGGCTTTGGTTCACATCCTAGATTTTATAGCCAAAATGAAAGTTATAATTCTGCAAACTGAAAGTGGACTAATCAGGATATAATTCACATTAGCTTTCCTTGAATCCATATGGAAGTGTATTAAAGCAGCATAACAAAGTCCAGAATACAAATATTTTGTAACACTGTGATGGCACAATCAAACACACGGAGTAAGAGTTTTACTTAAGAATGTGACCAACGTGATCACCACGGGAGTAAAACATGAAGCTGAAATGTGGATGTTTCTGTATGTACACCTATATCTATGTCTATATTTATATATGCCTATGCCTATATCTACTTCAGTCCCTGTATATAAATTAAAAAATATATATTTGCTATGGAAGTAGCAGGTATTTCCATTTACATATAGGAGGTGACAGACACAAAGCTGTTCGGCATTCAATCCTCAGCATCAACTATTTCACATTAGATCTCTCCTATTGATCCTCACTACCTCTTAATGCAGCATAGTCCTAATGGACTTATTCTTTGCTCCAGTAGAGTGATATAGACACCAGAATAACCCATTAAGTTTTGCATAACTGTATTATTTCAGTATGGTTTTGGTAATCAAAGTTCCATTATTTCTTCTTCAGAAATTATTCATAGGAAAAAGAAAAAAGAAGAAAAAAATAATTTGGGGATGTGCCTAACTGATTGCATTGGGAGCAATAGACAAGAAAGAGTATTTTAAATTTAATATGAATTTTATCAGGAATTTCTCTTCAAAGTCACTTGATGACCAGGAAAGTGAATTTGACTTCATTGTTAGAATTAGCTACATTATGAAAGTTAATTGCAAATTACCTTTCAAAGTTGCTTGCCAAGAATTCCCAAGTCTACTGTAATCGAAAGCCTGGACAGAGATATATTGAAAATGCAAACAGGTTTATGTTAAGATAAGTTTCCTCAGGGAGAAAATTAAGGAAATAAGACCTTCTAATAGGAATATCAATTATTTCATAGTACTACCACCAATGCGGAGGTCTACTCAAATGCAGATGGTACAGCAGGATGCGAGGGAATTAGATTTACTTGAATATATGGAAATTTGAGTGTTTAGACTGATACTTGTGAAGTGAAGTTAGTATGATTAACCCCAACTCTGTAAGTAGGTTTTGCAGTGCTGAATTTGTCTCTTGAATTCTCAGTGCTTTGCACAGGGGAGGGGTTGGTTGTTAGGAAAGGCACTTGTAGCATCTAATGCACTGACTCCTGGGTTTTTTCAGTTCACCACTAAGACACGTCAGAAATCTGAATGTGTTGTAAAAGTCTGCATGAACTCAGGTTTCTGTTGCTGGCCTGTAGTTAAGTACCTCATAAAATGTTATGGATTCAGAGCATGAAGCCACTTCCTGCACTGATGTATGCACTTTTTTTTCTTGGATTGTTTCTGTAACTTCCTGGAGGCAGTGAGGGGATAGAAAGCTGAATGAAGCACTGCAATGCTGCAGACTTGGTGAAGAGTGGCTGGAAAGCTGCCTGCAGAAAAGGACATGGGGGTATTCATTGACAGCCAGCTGAATATGAGCCAGCAGTGTGCCCAGGTGGCCAAGGCAGCCAACAGCATCCTGGTTTTTATCAGAAATAATGTGGCCAGCAGAAACAGGGAAATAATTGTCCCCCTGTACTTGGCACTGGTGAGGCCACACCTCACATGCTGTGTTCAGTTTTGGGCCACTCACTACAAGACACTGAGGTGCTAGAGCATGTCTAAAGAAGGGCAATGAAGCTGGCAAAGGGTTTAGAGCCCAAGTCTTATGAGGAGCGGCTGAAGGTAACCGGGAATTGTTTAGCCTGGAGAAAAGGAGGCTAAGGGGAGATCTTATCGCTTTCTACAACTACCTGAAAGGAGGTTGTAGCCGGGTGGATATCAGTCTCTTCTCCCAAGTAACAAGTGATAGGACAAGAGGAAATGGGCTCAATTTGTACCAGATTGGATATTAGAAAAAAAGTCTTCACCAAAAGGGTTGTCAAGCATTGCAATAGGCTCCCCAAGGAGGTGGTTGAGTTACCGTCCCTGGAGGTATTTAATAGATGTTTAGATGTGGTACTTAGGGACGTGGTTTGGTAGTGGACTTGGCGGTGCTAGGTTAACAGTTGGACATGATGATCTTAAAGGTATTTCCAATCAAAACAACTCTATGATTCTGGAATTCTATGATTCTATGGTTTTATTCCTAGGTTCAGGTCAGACACCCTGTTCTCCCCTGCATGCCTCCACATGTGGGGTCAGGACTGATTTTAACCCATGGATACTGCCTCTCACATGCATCTAGACTTAGTTTGAAATGGGAAGAGTCTTGCCTAGAACCCATGTTATCTTGTGACTGGGAAACTCTCTTTTACCTGGGGTGATGTGGGCTCAGGAGGACATAGAAGTTTGGTTTCCTAATTCCTTAAGAAGTGCTTCAACACTAGAGGAAAAAACCCCAAAACTGACTTGGAAATGTCATCAATTCTGATAAACTTGATAGCAGCTGAGGAGTTATGATTGATTTGTGGATGCCGACCAATGCACTCCTCTAGGACTGATGCTTGTTAACCTTAGGAAAGAGGTAGATGTGGAGGAGTGATTCATCTTGCCAAACATCTGTCATCTGATGTAAGATGGTTGTGTTGGACATTACTGATGAAGAGAGAGAAACACCCAGTTACCTTATCACGGAGGACAGGAGTGGTGACTTAATCTCCAGAGATTCATAGTCTTTTACAAAAGCTATGGAGGCAAACAAGGTCCCAACACTCAGGTGAGTAAAGTTATATGAGATGAATCACAACTTGAATTAGTCTTGAAATGAAAGATGAGGTTATTGCACAGGTCCAAAGGCACAACACATGTAATATAGAAAGCTACTGCCTAAGACTTTGAGTTCTCACAGTTTGCTTCTCTTTCTTGCTTAGCCCCAGCCTGAATATAATCTCCTCATGTCTCCTTGTGGTAATGTCTCAACAATTTCTTGTTGCTGGTAAGGCTTCATGTCACATACTCTGTTTTACAATGCATTACCAGTACTCAAAATACTACTAGGAGTATGACATGATCTTGAAATCCCTTACTAAAATTAATTAAATTTTTCTTCTGGAAAGCACTATATGTGCCTAAATTGACTGCCAAATGTTTTCTGTGGAGATCATAAGCTGCACTCAGTACACTAAAGTCCACTGAAGAGTGGTTGGTGCCACTGCTAACGTAAACCAGAAGTGTGGTACATTGTTCACTGCTATTCATTTCAAAAATGGGTGCATGCATGATATACTGCCTGAGTCCTTTAATGACCTGCAGGTTATTTCATTTCCAGTATCTGTGTTGTAGACTGGATGCAACATAACCAATAATGACTGCTGGGCTTCTTCTCTAGTGTTGCAAATTTTTGAACTAAAGAAGACATTTCTGGATGTTGAAAAGAATGATGCTTCAATACATCATCAATGCTTTAGAACAAAGAAACAATGTGTCAGGAAATAAACAAATACACCCCACCACCCCACCCTCCCCTGCCAATAAAACCAACAANTTCTTCTCTAGTGTTGCAAATTTTTGAACTAAAGAAGACATTTCTGGATGCTGAAAAGAATGATGCTTCAATACATCATCATTGCTTTAGAACAAAGAAACAATGTGTCAGGAAATAAACAAATACACCCCACCACCCCACCCTCCTCTGCCAATAAAACCAACAACAAAACCCTGTGACTACTGGAACAAGTATAAGAATATGCAAAAATTGAGACCACATTATAGAAAATCCACAGAGTTTGTTGGTTTTGCAAAAATGCTTGTCCTTCCCCTTGCATTGCCATTATTTCATCTATATTGAAATTGACAAAAATAGGTTTTAAACCAGTTTTTGGAATACTGGAGTAGATCAATCAGATGGCTGCTAAAATGTTTTCATCAAAAGAACACAGATAAAACTTGTGAAGTAAGTCCCCATAAGCACAACACGGCAAGACTGAGTTGCTTTGTACTCATTGACTAACAACCTCCTGCATAATTTCCTGGAGAAAAGACCACATTCCATTCACTTACGGACCTCTTGGGATGCTGAACGCTTTTTTGTCTGTTTAGTTAGGATGATCTTAACAGCATCTACAGCTAACCAATATACCTGACATGACAAAATGTGTAACATATGCAGCAATTCCATGGTTATACACACAGAGAAAGTTCTTTTAAAAGTCTCAACATTTTTAACATTTATTTAATGTTATAGTGTGTCTTTCTAATTGTATCAGAATTTAATAGAAGTTGAATTTCAAATGAATCAATTTTTTGTTCATTCTTAAAAGAAGTATTACAGTATTTTTAGAATTATATGCATAATAAATGTAAGTCTAATATAAGGTGTTATTTATTTAAAAATATTTAGAGCGGTGATTCTGGTTTTTTTTGTTTAATAAAGAAATTATTTCAACATTGTTGAAAAAGGTAACATAGTTCCTCAATTAATAGAAACATTTCATGTTTAAGTTGACTTGTTGTATATTAGCAATCAGTTATAAGAATGACATTTGATTCCTTATAGATATATAGCTATCATTTGTCAGATACCAGTAATGGGAGCAACAAATAATAGTTATGCTCAGGAAATTGTCATAATAATTCCTCATATTTTGTTGTAAAATATTTATGCATGAGCTTTGCAAAAGTTTTTGTCGTCTTAGGCACTAAAGAACAAAGTGGACCCAGGGCTCAGCAGATAAAGGATTTGTTTTATTTTCCTGAGAATTTTAACGGCTTGAAGTCCCTTGGTTATCCAAAGCCTGGGGCAACATGTCTGTCTGTCTGCCTGTTGTCAAGACAGTATAATTCAGAAATTATGTGGGTTTCTGTTGCCTCCATGAAACAGTTAATTTTTGACGAACCACTGAACCCTGCATCAGCTCCCCAATCCATCTCTGGGAGGAGCTGTGAAATGAGCCATAACCAAAATACAGCTACTTGGCTGTGGCTGAAAGGTCAGCAAAGCATTTGTTGTGCTTATAAAATGAATCTGTTTTCATATGAATATATTTAGAAATTTGTGTGCATGGATGCACATGGTGCTTGTGTGTATAAAACTGTCGTGCTAACAGGAAGGAGAAAGAAAAGATATTACATTCTTAAACAGTCTCTAAAGTATTGCATATTATGCAGAATTACTGGGATTCTAAGAAAAAAATGCTGTCTTTATACACCTTAAGCAGAAAGAAACATCATTATTTTGTAACTTGCCTTTAATCACATCATCTATGATTCGCAATAACAACCACTTACTGGGTGCAAAGTAAAATACCCACTGCTAACATTTAGATGTGCCTTCCTGAGAAATATGAAATAAACTCAGATATAATCATAAATATAAATGGAGATTCTTAGAACTATGCTCCTAAGGGGACCAGATTAAGGCACAAAGATTATGTTTATCATGGCTGCGGTTGATGGGGGGAAACTGAGTTTTCCTAAGAGCACACTTAATTAACCCAGTAGTTCATTTTACAACATCAGTAAACAAAAAATCAGTAAACAAAATTGTGGGTGTATGTTCTACTACCCTCCAAGCACCAAACTGAAAATTACCCCTACAATTACTTGAAGACAAGGCAAAATTACCATAATATATTGTATTAATTTTGCATATTTATTTGCACTTCCATCCTTATCAGTTGTGGAAAAAATTCTGGTCTGTGTATACAACTTTCATCACTCATAAAAGAAACATGGGGGCTGTGGTGAAGTCAATAGTGTTCTGTCAGAATTCTTGTTACAAACACATGTTTCCCAGAGGAACTCAATGTGTCTATAACAGAAATTACAGGGGAATATGCATCTGCATCAAGATACCAGCTCTCTAGTGTAACTTCAGAATGACATTTTTGTTGCTGAGAAGTCGAATGGCAAGAAACGCTTCATGCTGAATTTGACCAAGCATTGTGTTATGGAAGTCATCACTTTTGTGGTGTTAGACACCACACGATCAGGACTTGAAAAAAAATTCCATAGGTAAAGTCATAGTTGTTTCCCTCCAAATCTTCTTATTGTCTGTAGACTTTATTTGGAGATTTTTGTGGCTCTAAGGAATACTCTTAAAGAGAGATGTTTAGTAAAATGAATTTTAAAATTACAATTTTCAGTCCAGTCTGGTTATTTGATAATTATTTTTTGAAGGATGAATGTTTCTATTTAAAACAGTGATTATTTTTACTGTTTAAATCTTTCTGCCAGGCACTGATGTTAGTTGCTCTTACTGAATGTGGTCACTGCCATTTATTTTTCCTGGCTTTTGTTGGAGTTCAGGACTCCAATAGCATGTTTTACACAGCTCAGCGCTGGCAACTAGACACTTCCAGCAACACATTTTGTTAAAAAAAAGCCCCCAACATTCAGTAAAAAAGGAAAGATGGAGGCCATTTTTTATGTCTTTTTTGACTATAAACATCCATTGATAAATGTTTTTGCCCTCAGCTCCTTCATTTGTAGCATTTGAGTGCAGTAACTTCCACACATTGGGCACAGATGGACTTCCCATGTTTTTCTCTAGTACTCTTGTGACTAATATATTCTCCCTGAATTTATACTTTCTCTCTTCTCAGTGTACCTCTCCATAAGCCTGTGTACGTATACACGCACGGTCTTCCATACCGTAATCCTATGTATCGGGCTTGTGCAGATGTGTCCTTTGGCTCTTTCCAGCCTGAGTAGCAGATGCAAATATGGCATCTGTAGAGAGACCTTAAAGGTTCCCATCTGTGTGCACTTGCCAGTCAGGCACTGCATTTTCCTTTATGCTTCAGGCTTCGTTATTATAACCCTTGATAATACAAATAAATAAAAAGGAGATTATGACTCCATGATGGTTGTAGCACTAGTAGACAAAGTAAGTAGGAAATGGATGAAGTGCTCTCAGTGAAGAAAATGGTGCTGTGTCATTAACAAAGTCGTTACAGAGATAACATCTTCTCTAACAAGTCCTTCGTTTAGTTTGCTGTGTGTTAGCGAGCCCAAACTTGTTCAATTATTGTCAATGGCCATTATCACTAAGCTTTTTTCTGTATGAACACTAACATTACTTATTAGGAGCTAGACATATAAGATTTAAAGGTAAATCAATGTGAATCATCAGATCTGGTAATAAAATACTTCAGTTGTCTCTATCCCTGATACTCAGCCTTTTAGCATGCCTTTCAATTCAGTTGAAATATCAAGGTGCTCTTCAAGAATTAGGAGCTGTGGAAATGTTAATCCTGTTCACTCTTGCTGTAACTTCTGAAAGTTAGGAGCAGAATGTTCTTGTCTTCAGGTTAACAGAAGGATAATTGACAGCTGCTGTAATTAAAACCGACTGAAGGAGATCATTATCCAATCTCAAAAAATGAAAGCAAAGGCTGATGGAATACCCAAAGAGTTATAAAGTGCTGTATTTTGACCTATCCTTTAAATACACATATAAATGTAAATATGAACATTTATAGATATATGTATGCATATACAATCTGCCTATAAATTAGAGCATTTGCTACTTACAAAATAAGGGTAGAGAAACAAGAGCTCTAAAAGCTGTTGTGCATACAAGTCACAGTATCCCATTGATCAGATGAATAGCTAAAAGTGACTAGAGATCTTAAAGCTCATCATCCAAGATACTCTAAGGCAGTTCTGTCAACTCTCTCTTTAGCTGATGGAGAGAGATGAGTACCCCCAAAGGACAATTCATCTCACCTCTCTTTGTTGCTTACTTCAGCATGAGATGAATCACCTTCAGAAACTATCCAGATCTCCATCAACTACACAGAGAGCTCTGATGACTAACTTAAGTGGCTAAAGTTAGGTCAGAGGAACTGCTCTCTCTCAAGGGCTTGCTGACTTTGATATTTAATTGTACTGCACATAGAAAATGTTCTAACAAGCCATGTATTCTAAAGACAACAGATCCCAGAGGTCACTAAGCTATACATCTGGTTTGAAACTAGACTTGGAACAGTACAGAAAAATTTGGCATACGAATTGCGACCTTTTCAAATGAGAAGCAAGTGACTCCTAAAAGAATATTAGTGAAGGAATCAGATGTGACTATTATGTACAGGAAGAACAATCCAACACTTCTGTTTTGCTCTTACTAAGGTTTATTGAGTGCTCATGTAACTGAGTTAGCTTTAAATTTGCATTTTTATTAGGGAAGATGACATTGAAAGCAAACTTCTTTGTAACCCGCAAGCACTCCATTGAATTATTTGCTTCTTACATCTACTGTGTGCAACCCATTTAACACCAGACAGCAATTTGGCAACATTTCTCTCTCAATATGAGTGAAAGTCTTGAGCAGTGTAGTATTTATGTATAAGTATTGAATGCCTTGTTCAGAAGTTAGAGAGGCTTTCTCGTATACAAGCTCACTTCCACTTTTTTGATTTCTTTTTTCCATAGATGGCCCCACAGGATGGCTTTTTGCAAGCACTAGAGAGCGTACACCCAACACGCCATTTTTGAGATGTCAAGCAGATTGTATTATTCATTCACCCGTGAGTATTTTGATGGTATCTGCATGTACTTTGTCAGATGAGCTATTTCAGGCTCTGCTCTTCTCTATTTGTAAGGCATCTCACACAGTTCTCTTCTGATTCATTTGTTCTCAGTGAATTTGTACTTGGAAGCAACAATATATCCCTCCTCTACCTCCAAAAGTTTACAGTATGATAGATGAAAGAAGAAAGGACAAGCAAGCATGATAAGAGCAATACCTTTGTATGTAAGTCCAGATTTGAAAAGAAAAAAGTAGTATAGCAGTTCTGGTCCCATTCCTGCAACCCAGTTTGTCCCACCACTCGTCGCATAAAGACTTTCGTGAAGCCAGCTGGGGTGTCTTTGCTTTTCAGGTTACAGAGTCCAATCCTCTAATCCAGGCAGTCCTTACCTAAAATCTCATGAATGTAGCTCTTCGTCCAGTCATGCATGTCATACAATGCCCCTTCACAGCTCCATGTCTCGTTTATGATATGGCCTCATCCTGCGGTCTCCTATTCAAGGGATTTTCAAAGAGGAGAAAATGATGAAAGCTCTCTCTTTGGAGAGACCCCCAAGTGCAGTGACAGATGCTAGGCCAGCTGCAGCTCCTGCCCTGTCCTTCTCTCCATCTGCAGCATATCTATTTTTAGAAGGCTGTAGTTCACCCCTTCCCTTTTGTGCTGGTTTTGGCTGGGATAGAGTTAATTTTCCTCATAGTAGCTAGTATGGGGCTATGGTTTGGATTTGTGCTGAAAAAAAGTGTTGATAATGCAGAGATCATTTCGTTATTGCTGAGTAGTGCTTACACAGCGTCAAGACTTTATCTGCTCCTCACCGCACACCACCAGCGAGCAAGCTAGGGGTGCACAAGAAGCTTGGAGGGGACACAGCTGGGACAGCTGACCCAGCTGACCAAAGGGATATTCTGCATCATACGACGTCATGCTCAGCATATAAAGAAGGAAGGGGGAGATATTTGGAGTGTTGGCATTTGTCTTCCCAAGTAACCATTACGCATGATGGAGCCCTGCTGTCCTGGGGATGGCTGAGTACCTGCCTGCTGATGGGAAGGGATGAATGAATTCCTTGGTTTCCTTTGCTTGCATGTGCAGCTTTTGCTTTTCCTGTTAAACTGCTTTTATCTCAACCCATGACTTTTCTCACCTTTACCCTTCTGATTCCCTCCTGCATCCCACCGAGGAGGAGTGAGAGAGTGGTCGTGTGGTGCTTAGTTGCCAGCTGGGGTTAAAACACAACACCCTTCATTCATACAAAGGTGTCATTATATAATCCAACTTAAATACACAGTCTGAGCTCACAGGGTAGGTCCTCACTCAAGGTGTATATAGCATTGATCCTATATTCTTCAAGTGGGTCATAGGCAGAGACAAGTTTTTCTTTGTCGATGATCCCAAAAGACTTCCAGATCCACATTAGAACTTGTTGCCAGTTGTGCTCCTCTACATCTCTTACTGTAGAGCACTCACAGAGTGGTGCTCTTCAATGAGTAACAAGCACAAGCCACACAGCACAATCTTCCCCTTCCCAAATCCCTCACCACACAGCATACTTAACACTTGCTGCATTCATACTGCACACAGAAATCCTTCTCTTCTCATTCAACTCTCAGCCTCGCTCTGCGCAAAGCAGCACTCATTACCTGCTTACCCAGCACGAACGCTTCTCAAGCACACACAGTCCTTCCCAGGCACCCAGCACCAGCATTAATGGGTTGTGGAGCAATTCTAAGTTGCTACATCCAGAGTCTCCTTTCCATATGGGTACTCTTGGAAGAGGATCCCAGAATCGCAAAATGATTGAAGTTGGAAAGAACCTCTTGAAGTCACCTAGTCTAACCCCCTTGCTCAAGCAAGATCAGCTAAAGCAGGTTGCCCAGGACTGAGTCCAGTCAGGTTTTGAATATCTCCTGGGATGGAGACTCCACAACATCTCTGGGCAACCCGTGCTGGTGTTCGACCACTCTCACAGTGAAAAAGTATTTTCTTGTGTTCAGACGATACAGACCATTCAGACAACATGACCCAGAGGCAGGCAGGAGCTGGGAAAGAGCTGGATCCAGAAATTTTAATTTTATATAAATTCTTCTGCCTCCAGCGTAGATATTTATACCAGAACCTATCACATTCACACTAGCCAACCTTTAGAGTCAATGGAAAGAAACTGACAGAAAAGTGATTCATCAGACCTGTGATTATGTCCCAGAAATGTCTATTTATTTCCACAGATTTCATGGGAGTTGAAGCAGCTCTGATGTAACCACTCTTTCATACATTTTCTGATATCCAGACGTTGAAGGAAATTTATCTAAGCTTTTTCAACAAATGTAGAGATCTACTATTTGGATCAAGGTCTGAAATTTTTATGCACCAAAATAAGTCTTATTTTCAGATAGAAAAACGCTTAAGCCTTGCGCTTTACAGTCAAAACCTTTTTATTTCAAAACAGCAGGTAAAGGCTTTTCTGTATAATTTGTGGAAAAAATACAACTCTACCCCTGCTTTTTAGTAAAGATCTGTTATTTGGGTATTCCTATGAAAGAGTGTGAAGAAAATATTAGGTTTTCTGGCAAATTACAGAAAATACTGTATTTGTTAATTAAAATTACACTCTTGTCTGTATATTTACACACTTAAAAATGTGTGATATTTGCTTCTTTTTCTGATAGTTCATCAAAGGATAAATTTGCAAAATTCTTTATTCTGCGATGGTTGCTCTCTGGATTGTGTGAATTAGGGAGATTTGACAAGGATTTTTTTGGTGAGAGCTGCAGGAGACGGAAGGATGTGTGAGTCACAGAAGTCAGAACAAAATCAAAATCTATTTTTGGCAAATGAAGAGGATCTTGAGAAGCCCTTCACCTTTAAGTTATGCACAAATGGTAGATGTATTGCATGATGAATGTATTTAGAATAATCTAATGTTTATGAAGATTCATTAATTGAGTCATTTACTGTTCACACATTTCAAGTGTAAAATATTGATACACAGAGTTTTCATCAAGACAGTCCTTACATGAGTCAGGCATTCAAACACTCAGTTATTCTAAATTGTTCCATATCATTTATGTTGAAGATAAAGGCAAGACTAATTCTTTATCCTGCTGAAGGGTGAATACAATTGTGTCTTCACATCTGGAACCACCAATAAGTTATCCAGTGCAAGACCTACTAATTAGGGTCAAGTTGAGCTCTGGGATGTGATCCAAGACCCAGGCAGGCCAAAGAGCTTCCTGCAGAGTGAGCACGTCTTGCCATGCACCTCTGCAGAGCAACCTTGAACAAGCTGCTCTGTTAGCAGAGGAAATAGCAGCACCTATGTCCCAGTGTCTTCCTGTCTTCTAAGTGAGTTCTCTATGTCTAATAGTCCAATTAAGACTTTCTTAGTGTTTGAGACTTCCATCAGTGTTCTCGTTAGCTGATACCCTATAGGAAGGTGGGTCTGTTGCTTTTCCCTTAGCTTATCAAATACACCAACATCCTGTTTTCAGGAAACTTGTAGGGATGCAATTTCTCCACCATCTGTTATGCTGTCAGATTTAGAAGTGGGAGAGGGACTGGTTTTATTTTTCTAGTGAGAGGTTGAGGGGATGGAAACTGGGTAGTGCCTTGTGTGTATGCTTATAAATTGCATATATATGTAGGTATATATAAGCATGTACTTTGCATAAAATGCAGGTATGGCCTCAGAAGCCACGCTCTTTAGGCTGTCAAGCTGAAACTGCATGCTGAGAAGTGGTGCAGGCAGAGCAAAGCACCAAGCACAGGTGTTTGTCTGAAGTTCTCTGTCTCTCCAGAGCATGGGCACCTGAGTCAGGTGCTACTGCTACAGACCTGAACCCAACCACAAAGTCGTACATCCCGTTTCCTGAGAAAGCTGAGCGGGATTTCTCTCACATGCTGCAGCAGTGAGGACGGTCTTTTCATACCAATAGCCTAAGGCTAGAGATCTGGGTCCATCTATCACAGATGGAGCTCAAATCTGTTACTTTTCTTCAGCCGGTACCTGAGAAATGCCAAAGAGTGAGCTGCATTTGTGTGGGCAGACTAGTCAGGATTGGGAGAAGGCATTACCACTCCTGCTATGATGGTGAGGTTGTTCAGAAGGAAATGAAAACTTTCTGGTGCCAGAAAGGATGTTGACAGCCTGCAGCACAATTCTTCAGTCGTGCAGAAGACCTGTGCCTTGTTTTCTTTCTTCTGGAAATATCTGCTTCGAAGAGGTTGGGAGCTGCATTCTTTAGAGTATTTACCTTCCCAAATTAACCGAGGTACATGATAAAGCAAAAGTGCCTTGTGAAGGACATGTAGTCAGAGATCGCTTGGAGCTGGGGAGTTTATCAGAGTCTGCATTCTTCTTTTCTGGCTCCTCTTTGACCAACAATGGTCAAGAGTAAGGGCTTCCAGCTGAAGCCTCCGAAAAACATGGCACCCTTCTCTTCCCAGCTTATCCAGACATGCCCAGCCAACAGGGACACACGTGTGCCTGCACACCTCCTCACAGATCCTCTTGTGCTTTTCCTGGGAAGGGTGACCTTCTGAGATGCAGGCACTCCGTCTGTCCAGTGCCAGCAGGTCCTTTGATCCCAACAGTGCCCTGCTATGGGGCTCGGCTCTTTCACCCCATTTCATTACTGCCTGTTAGAGCAAAGTGGCTGGCTCAGTCCCTCTCAGGCTAAGTGCTAGGACTTGGGGACTATGTCCCCAGTGGGCTAGAATAACTTGTCTAATGTCACTCAATACCTGAATAAATTGCCTAAAATTAGAAGGTGCAAAATTTTCCTACGTGACTAAAGCATTAGTTTGCCTGTTGCCACCTGTCCTTTGGTAGACTGTACTGTGTCAGTGCTATTATAGCAAATAAATCTTGGTTTTCATAATTTCTTGTTAGTGGTAATATCTTAGCAGAACTAAATAAAAGTCATGTCATTGTCTTGGAAAATTACATAACTTTCAAGGCAAAATACGCAAACGCGACAGTCTTTCTTCCCCTCTGCAATCACATTGTCTCTTGCTTACTTAAAATGCTCTAAATATTTCTCAGTGTGTCTTAAGAATGCATTCAATACTACACTCACTGGAGGGAAGCAACTCGCTTTGTTGATCCTTCCCCTAGAGCTTTTAAATGTTTGGATTTTCCCCCACATTTCCTAACTGATTTGCATTTATTGTTAGTATTTTTAAAACATCATTCTGATGTCTCTAAAAAAATTCCCATCTAGTCCTTGAAAGCTTTCAGAAAATAGAATTTCTGTTTTCCAGCAAGGTCCACTTAAGGGTGCTTACAAAGCACTTGTTGATACTTCACACTTGCTCCATCTTTCTTGGAGATTCTGGAATGTCTTCACTAAGTGAAGGGCTTGTGTAATCTGAAAAAGGTTATGATTTTTTTCTCTCTCTCTCCTTTTATTCTATACTTCTTGATTTGATAAGGAGATAGCAACTTTTCTTTTTCTGTTTTCAATCTAGAGGGAGGACTAGATGAACTCTAGAGGTCCCTTCCAACCCCTACCATTCTATGATTCTATGATTCTATGATTAGGTCCTGCTAATATTTCAGTGGAGTATCCTCTTATGAAAGCTCACTACAGCACATCTCAAAGGAGCTTTTGAGCAAGGTCAAGAGATGCACCTGCCACAAACTTGTGATCTTTGGACTGTAGCATATTATATGGTAGATGTAGGCAGACCAGATGTGCCCAAGAATTAAAAGACAAGCAAACACAACGAACCAAAAAACCAAAACCCACTCCCCACTGCCCCCCCAACCAAAAAAAAAAAAAAAGAAACCGGCAAAAAATTAACAGAAAATTATATATCAAACCATAGAAAAGAGCCAGGTGTTCGTTCAAGCCAGGTTCACCAGAATGATGTGAGACTTGTTTCTTTTAATCTGTTTCTGTGGGTNGAATCAAAGCACTTGAATTCTTTGTGTCCTGAGAGCTTCTGAATGTTACTAAAGCCAAATATTCTCCATAGAAAATTTCAAGGAGGTTCAAAAAATTGAAAGATTGTACAATGGCTCCTCAGCAATTTTTCTTCTTCTTCTTCTTTTTCTTTTTTCATTTTTTTTTCTGTTTTGTTTTCTTTTTTCTTTGTATTTTTCTTTTTTCTTTTCCTTTTTTTCTTTTTTTTTTTTTTTTTTTAAATTAGTGTGATTCCTCTTCACTACAGCAGTTAATCATAAAGATCCCTTCAGGCTTAGTAGGGTATAGTTCAAGTACACCAGAGGTTTATGATTACTAAAAGATGTCAAAACCCAAAATTTTCAATAACAAGCTGCAGCTATAATTACAGTATATGCATGATAATATGGAGTCATATATGCAGTGCTGCATACTGTTCTTCTGTTAAATATGAAAGAGAGTTTGGATGTATTACAGGAATAGAAAATGTGCTCAGAACCCATGTGTAATCCATGCTCTGCTTTAAAACTATTTTTTCCAGGACAGGTAAACGTATTACCGCTGATTTTGTAAAGAAATCAGTATTTGTTGAGTTTTTGTAGGCTTCACAATTTCTTATGTGCCTGCCTTTGTTTTTCTGTAAATTCAAGCTTCCTCTTGGTGGAGTTGGGACCCCGGTCTCAGAATACCAGGGTCAGCTTCCCATTCCTCTGGTCTGGTGTACAGGGTATGCTGAGCAAAGCCGGCACAGCAGGCTGTGGTGTACTTGTGTTGGTGCTGGGCTGGTTTCAAATTATGTAAAGACAGATGTAAAGGGAAATGGAGGCAAAGATGTCTAGAGACAGAACAGAGAAGATAACACTACGTGTCAGTGAGGCCGCTGTGTGCTGATATGTGCCAGCACAAATGGTCTTTAGAATTCTGTTAAATAACAAAAATTCCTAGATTTGCAGTGGTAGAAGAGGCAAATGCAGAGATAAATGCAACAGAAGAAGACTACTGTGGATGACGGAAACTGTGCTGCAGCAAAAGGGCAATTATACCCTTTTCTCTCTTTTTCTGAAATTCAGAAAATCTGCAAATATAAAGGAAAACAAATTGCCTCTACTTACCATTTGCACAACCAAATGCAAGATTTTCTTGCTTTTACTCATATTCAGGTGTGCTTGTTTGCTGTAAACACCTCACCATTCTAGAGACCATACATGCACAGTGCTGATACTAGAGTCATGATGTGACTGAACAAGGGGACACTATCAGATGAAAAATTCTTGAGGTGTATATGAAGTGTGGCTTGGGACAGGACACTCTTTCTTCACTCTCTCCACTGCAAGCTTCCTACTCCAGGACTGCCTCATTTTAGTGGGTGGACAAGGCT
Organism: Steatornis caripensis; assembly: GCA_013398225.1. Classification (NCBI taxonomy): domain Eukaryota; kingdom Metazoa; phylum Chordata; class Aves; order Caprimulgiformes; family Steatornithidae; genus Steatornis; species Steatornis caripensis. Next base: position 305,747 of record VZSC01016208.1, on the reverse strand, counting down.
TTACGCTGTAGGATGTCAGCAGGAGGCTGCAGCCTAGTGAGTGGGGATTGGTGCCCTCTCTTCCCATGCCCTCCAGTCTAGGGCATGGGATCCTTCCCTGAACCTCTTTTTTTCACTCAGTCTCTCATGACCCTACAGAAGCAGGAAGAGTGCTCTGCATTACTTTCTCTAAGATTTTGCTGGGCAGAGGAAGGGGAGGAAAAAATCACCCTTCGCAAATCAGAGCTTAAGCAAGTAGCATCGTTCCAGCTGTGGTGAAGGAACCAGGTGAGGGAAATGAAACAGAAACACAGCTGGGGAAGGTGGGTCAGAGCTCAGTCACTCAGGGACAGGATGGGTACATGTAGACTGACATAGAAATCCAGGATAATCAAGGGTAAATGTGCACTAGAGCCTCCTGATTTTGTGTGCTGTGGCATAGGCTTTCCCTTGCTGACAGCTGATGTATTGGTGTCGCATTCAGCAACGCTATTTGATTTTCACGCACAAGAAGAGAGTAACTTTTCGTTAAGAAAACATTTTTATTGTGTGGGTCAAGAAGGAGGACAAACAGAACTTGAGATCAGAGGGTTGATTTTGATGTTATTCCAGAGGCCTAATAATTTTATTATCCCCACAGTCAGCAGGAGTCCTTTGAACAAAAGCCTTGAGGACAGCAATAAATCAGCTCCAATTGTGTTGTCTTCATCTGTGCGCATACTTTGCTTTGCTTGCAGGCACAGCTTTCTTGAAGAATGGCTTGGTCATTGCTGTATCAGGGGAGGAGAAGCAGAACAGATGAGATGAAGGAGATGGAAGATAATTCTCAGCATTTCGAAACAGAAGAGCTAAACCAGAAACACTTGAAGGTGTTTGACGTTCCTCAGAGAAACAATAACAATGGGCTGCAGACCTGTTACAAAATGATGAGAGAAGTTTCATACTGTTGACCTAATTCTTTAAGCCCTCTTTCCTACCCATCTTATAAATCAATTAATTAATTAGTTTATGTGTCTCAGTCTACGTTATACTTTTAATATAGTTTAAATGAGCAGAAGGTTTTCTGTCTATGTTGTGACCATGCCTCCATATTTACACAAGTCCCACTTGTTCTTAAAAACAACTCTTCGTCTTTTCTGTGCAAGTCCCAACTCTTGTTCAGAAGAAGTACGCGTGGAAGTAAGGAGATCTCTCTATCTCAGGTCAAAATCTTAGGAAGAAAGTCCGAGAGGGGAATCTTCCCCTTGAAGAGACTTTCTAGGGAAAAGAATGAGAATTAAACCAAATTTTCCTTAAATTAAATTCTCAGGGTCTGATTGTTCTTGCATGCTGAGATAAACAGCTCTTTACTGACTATATCTGGAGCTGAGGGAGGTGAGAGCGTATAGGGCGCAGAAAAAAAAAAAAGAGTGCCTAAATCTCACTGAATTCATAGGGCCTATCCCCCTAAACTGTATCGTGAGCTTGAACAGATCTCTAAATCTTAATATTCACCCTGTCTTATTTAATGGAGTGTGCAATTAAGAACAGAAAATCCTTCTGTGTAATTCTGTGGAAAAGTACCCCACGTTACCGGAGGTGACTGGGTGGACAGATGGAGTTTTAGGGCTCCAGATCTGTAGTGCAAGATTGCTCAATTATACGCACCATCATACTAGCCCTTACAAAAAGCAAGGCACAGCAAAAAATGCACTTCAGTTTCATTCTAATATTTTGCCATGTTAATTTCAATACATAAGACTAATTTATGATCATTTTACCACTCAGGGGCCATCTGTTTTTAATTTAATCCTAAAAATTAAGCGCAAAAGCTAAATTAGACACAGTTGGTAAGGTGATTCTTGGTTAATTGTTAAGCAGACATGAATACACAGAAACTAGAGAATTTCAGTGTAACACTTACCTAAGCTTTGAAAGCCAAAGTTAAATCCTAACAAAATGCAACTTTTTCTCACAACAGACTCATGGCATGCAGAAAGAAACCAGAGTTTGAGCCATAATGGGCTTATATTCTGAACAGAGATGTTTTCATCTAACTTTAGTTGAAAATTATAAATTTTATTGGAAAATAAGTAATTGCAATGAGAACAGCATTCTAAGGTCTCTCATCTCTCTTTAATTCTAAAATTGGAAGTACTATAATGTAAATTGATTTGGTGTCACTTTACTTACAGGATAAGTTTGAATTTCTGTATCAACATTACTTGGGACTGTCACCCAAGTGACCAACAAGGGGAAAATTCCCCAGGAAAAATGTAAATCCTGAAGGATTATTTTCTTGTCATGTAAGCAAGTAATTTTGACTCTTTCCCTTCTCTTTTTAGAAAATAAGTTTCATGGGCTTTAAGACTGACAAAAATAACTCTCATCAATAAAAATAATGGAATTGTAGTTTTGTGGGGAGCACTAGTGATGAACAAATAATATGTGATTAGTTTAAGTGGAGCAGGTCACATTACACGTATATAAACATAAATATGGCAGCAAATGAGAAAATTAACTGCAGCCTGAAGAATAACTTTTTCTGTGTCAGTATTAGTGACTTTGAATAAAATATCTCAGTGGGATACTTGAAAAATACTTTATAATAAACTATTCATTTACTTAGTTGTCCGACATTTTTTTACATGGAAGTTTCTGAAACAGCTAAGAAAAACAAACAAATTTTGCTTTTACCAAAGGAGCAACTCTACCATTTTGATTACTTTTGCAAAGTTTTCCTGAAATCAGCAGCTATATTTGATTTATTATAAGCCTGTTTCACTGGAGTAATATTATGAAAAAATCCCATGAAGTAAATGTAACAGCTCTCAAAATACAGATTTGTCTGCGACCTACAGAACAAATTTCCACCCTGCTTTAAACTTGTGCTTTTAAGGTGAAAAATTAAGTTTTGTGCTCCTCTCTTCTCTCAGGAAATAAAAATGTAGCACGCTATTAAAGTGAGGCGTACATAAATGTTTACATTAGCTAGCATTAGTTCTTCCAGAGGCATTACTCTCTTGCAAAAAAACCTCTGACTATGCAACTGTGGATGAAATACTTCAATCACGCTGTTGCGCATTTACAAATAATAACCACCAGATGGCACAAGGAAACAAATTTCAGTCAAGCTTAGCATAAACCAGTTTGTGGTCTTAACACATGGGATGGGAGTAGGGAGAAACGAACGGAAAACTGCAGGTACAAGATGCTCACAATTCATGGCTACAGAAAATTTCTCTCATCTCAAAAAATTGGTGAAGGCAGACATTATAAACCATTTATTCACAAGTGAAGGAAGAAGAAAGTCCTCAGAAAACTCTTTGTTTTGGGATGGTTTTGAGATAGCTTTTCAGGTAGTCTGTATTTCTAAATGTTTATACACCTCCGTCATGGTTTAACCCCAGGTGCCAACTCAGCCCCACACAGTCTTTTGCCCACACCCCCTTGGTGGGATTGGGAGAGAGACTCACAAGGGTAGAAGTGAGAAAACACATGTGTTGAGATAAAGACAGTTTAATAGGCAAAGCAAAAGCTTCACATGCAAGCAACGCAAAGCAAGGAATTCATTCACCTCTTCCCATGGGCAGGCAGGTGTTCAGCCATCCCCAGGACAGCACAGCTCCATCACATACAAGGGTTACTTGGTAAGACAACCGCCATAACTCCAAACATCCCCCCCTTCCTTCTTCCCCCAGCTTTTATTTACTGAGCATGACATCAGATGGTGTGGAATATCCCTCTGGTCAGCTGGGGTCAGCTGTCCCATCTGTGTCCCATCCCAGCTTCTCGTGCACCCCCGGCCTGCTCGCTGGTGGGGTGCGGTGAGGAGCAGAAAAGGCCTTGACACTGTGTGAGCACTGCTCAGCAGTAACAAAAACACCTCTGCATTATAACTTCTTTTTTTTCAGCACAAATCCAAAACACAGCCCAATACAAGCTACTGTGAAAAAAATTTACTCTATCCCAGCCGAAACCAGCACAATCCCGGTCCAAACTTGATGGAAAGAAAGCTTGCATTTCACTAGGAGAAATTAAATCAGTCACCCGGATCTAAAATATTAACACTGAATGTCATACAAAAAATGTAATATGCATGTGAGAACTCTTTTGACAGATCTTTTAGCCTTTCCCCTCACTTTAACTATAAAGACAACTAATTGCCCTTAAAACCATGACTGAAACACTCAAAGCTTGGAGATTCCACATCTGTCCATGGATCATCAACATCATAGGTTTTATTTCTCTGTTTGAATTGCTCAGAGATATTTGGTCCTATTATGCAAAGGAATTAGGATAATCTCTGGCTCTACTTATATCAGAATAACTATTATTCATTTATTCTTTCATTCGTTCACATTGGGCTTATAGTTCTCTACCACAGTAAAACACATATTTGTGGGTTGTGCGAACTCTACAGATGTCCTTATCTAGTGATAAGGACATAAGTAGAATGATTTTATATACATCTCAGCCTCCAGCAGTGAAAACCAGAGGTTTCGACTTCTCTTACATAACAAGCTCCTGCTGGCACATGGAGAGAAGGAAAACGGATTGGAAACACCAGTAAATAACAAGCAGAATTATTTAAATGCAAATTAAAAGCGGATACACACACGTACACACAGATGTACACAGCTTGTTCTGAAGAGTTTCCTGGGATTGCTTATTAGACTTCAAATGTCACAACGCATGCTGTTTTCATGGATGTGTCAAACTATCAGCTGAATGTGGCTGGAGCAGCAGTTGCAACTTCAAATGTATTGTTCCCCTCTGATCACCCTAATTATACAAGCAAAAGGGTCAGACTGCAGTAACTTCATTTACGCTTCAGTCCCCGCGTGGTGCCATCGCCCCCGTGCAAAGAGAGCTGGTGTCCAGCTGCGTCAGGGGATCACGATCCAGCTCCCCGGTGCCAGCCAGACGTAAAAGGCACTTCAGCAGTGCTGTCAGCTGGGCTTATTTAAACCCCGCACTTCCTTACAAATTTAAGAACACTAATTTCAGAACAGCCTTTTATAAACCCTTTTGAGTCCTGCTATTTTCTAATTAAAGCACAGTAGGTAGCACTGCGGGCCCTCCCCAAAACGTGAGCAGTTCTCGAATCCCACACGGAGCTCTCAGTACCCGATTCACACCACGCTGCCCTTCCCGGTTTCATTGCAAATCAACAGGGCTATTTGTGGAGTTAAGGCAAACCTCAGAGACTCTTAGATACCACCAGTTAAATACAAGGTAGTGTGACCTAGAATTCAATCAGTTAAAATCGCTGGTCCAGTGTGTCATTTTGGAAAATGGATATAATGCAGCCTTCCCTTAGGAGGGCGCTGGGGAAATGAACAATTGTTTCTTTAGTTGAAAGTTGGAATTACAAACCTACACGGTTTGGAGGTACAAAATGTTCTTGTCAGAAACAATCAAACATAAATCTGAATTTTTAGAGATTTTCCTCATCCCTGGATGCACGGCACAGACTATGCCGCTTCACTCCATCTGGCAGCTGAAAAACAAACAGTTACGATCATTCATTTGTTGGAGACCAGCTGAGTATTGTAATTAGTCTTACTTGGCACTCAAACATGTGGCATGCATTTGGTCAATCCTATTTTAATGAATAGAATTTGCTTGGCAATTTTCAGCTCTGTTAATCACAGAGCACATACAGGCACACACGAATATATGCATATGTGCACGGTTCATATGTTCCAAAACACTTGAAATTAACTAAATTGAGTATCATTCACAAGGTTCCTATTTCAGAAATGCTAACTTTTGGTAGGAATTCTGATGCAAGTATTACCACTTGGTTTGTAGGATAATGAAATCAGAACAGAAATCATGCCGGTTTTTCATCTTGTAAGGCAATTTACGCATTAATGCATTGTGCTGGTAGGTCAGTGTAGAAATTCATCTCTCTGCCTACCAAGCCTCTTTGTTATCCTTCTGGTGGCTCAAAGTGGGTTTGAAATCTTCAGAACCTGACAATGTTTTCCTTTAACATGAGGGAATATCTTTGTTGAACTATATGGAGCTGCCACGTCTAACCCGTGTTATTCTGGCTGCCCTGTTGGAGGAAGTATCTGAGCAATACAAAAGACTATACTGGGTGTACAGAAAGTGTCCCTGAGGTATTTTGAAATTCTATGTGTCTGTAGTGGTCCCAACATGTCCCCAGGATACACAGTAGATGGTGCAAGAGAGTGACCAGAGGCTACTATTGCTTCAAAAATCATAAATGGAGAAAGGTATGTATTACTTGTAGATGTGGTGCTTAGGGAAATGGTTTAGTGGTGGACTTGGCAGTGCTAGGTTACCTGTTGGACTGGATGATCTTAAAGATTTTTTCCAACCAAAAGAATTCTGTGATTGTATGATTACTTCATTGTTTTGAAGTGATGAAAAAAATCCATCAATCAATAAACTGTAGAGTAAGTAACCCTATTACTTGAAAAGAAAACCAAGAATAGACTAGACTATTTTAGTATTCATGCATTTATTCGTTTCAAGATTTCTTGTGCCTCAGTGGAAACAAACTGACGTACACACCAATACGTATGCAGTAGGAGTGGTAGAATGATGCCTAGCATTACATGAAAAATTATGAAGTCTATCTTTTTCCTTTCGTTTGAGAGCTCCTCAAGCCCAAGTCCTAATTATAGTTCAGGTATTTTATAATGGTGTAAGAAAATGGAGCAGTGACTTCACTGTTTTGAGGACAGCATGGATGGATGCAATTTCCATCATCTGCTGACAGCGAGTCGCTTAACAATTCTGAAACAGTGTAATCCCCAAAATAAATTAAGGATGTTAACTGCATGCAGGAGGATGAGTCTTTTCTTCACTATATGAAGCATCAAGCACAGTTTAGCGATTGAACTTAGAATTGTCCTGCATAAACCTCAATTTATATGTCCTCCCTTTGAACAATAGATGGTTCAGAGACCCCACTCCTATTCGTGGTCTTGTTCACCCTCTCAGTCCTACCCCATTTCCTCAACTCAGGAACTTTTTTTCCAGTTATTAGCAATACACTGGAGATAACAACACATTCATGGCTGGGTGAGATTATTATTATGAGGAAGAAAGGGAGCATTTGCGTGGCAAGCCCTTTGACTGGAACTCTACGCTAGTTAATACAACAAGTGTCCTGTTACCTGGCTATAATCCACAGGATGCATTTCCAGAAAGGTCTGTACAATTTGCATTAATGTTATATGCTTAAGGGATCTATTGCCATGCTGGACTGCATTTAACTGAAGACATAAAGTATCTCGAAGGTCTCTTACGTATCATCAGAGTATGAAGAGATAAAGTTTCTGCATAGAATTTTACCTACATGGCTGCAAAATATTTTAGCTGAAAAATAAATGTTATTCTGAACAGCAAGTAGTCTCAGCTCTAGCTCATAAACCTGAAATATTTTCAACGGCTGTATAGTAACAGGCCTTAGTCAGAGCTCTGTGGTTCTGAAAGAAGCATCGTTTACAATTAGAACCTTTACACTTCCCTGACATTATTAAAATACAGCTTCTTTTTGCATGTCTCTGAGTGACTTCTCAGGTAGAGATAAGAGATCTCTCAGCTTTTCTTAACTTCTTCCTTTTCTGAGAAGATGGAGAACTTGGGAGATCTCTATTTTTTCCCAGTTCTGCCACCGTCCTTCTAGGTGACCTTGGGCAAGTGTCTGTAAAGAAACAGAACAAATGGCAGGTGACCTGCTTTATGAAGTGTTTTGAGATCAATGGAAAGCTACGCATATTACAGTTAGTGGAACAGATTTAAAAGGTTAAACATTTGGTAAACGAGACTGCAGTCTTTGCAACCACAGTTGCAAATAAGGAATTATCTGTGACCTAGGCGGGGACCTGCGAGACGTTGAAGGAAACCTGAAGTCCTCACAGACAAAACTAGCAGTTGGCACAGATACTAAAGACAGGCAAGCGCTGAAAATCACAAGTCTCCTTTGCAAGGTGATCTGTAGAGCAAGAAGGCTTGGTGCAAGGAAAGAAGGTGTGATATAATCTGGCCGAGTAACAATACATACCCCTCAAAGCACAGCTGGTAGCTCAGCCTTTTCAGGTGGGGGGGATGTCTGTTCCCACACTGGCAACTCAAGCTGATCCTACTGAGTAGTCAGCTAAGGGTAGGGGTAGGGCTGTCGCATCTAACCTCCTGCTCCCATAAATTCACAGCTCCCACACGCAGAAATACACACTCACTAAGTAGGCCAAGGCAGCTCCACATTTTCCCTGTCCTTAACAGATGATTTTAGAACATGTCCTTCTTTTTCTGTTATGTAAGTATTTCTTGGGGTGTTTGGTATATATTGCCCCAAGCCAAACAAGAAGTTATGCAATCTGTTGGGGACAAAAAAACCCCAAACAAACCTAGGCTTGTCTGATTTTATTTATTACTCTCTTACAGTTCATTTGCAGAGTATGATAGCATAAAGGTGATGTGAAAGGACACTTCTCAAATTACCCTGAGAGGATTTTGTTAACAGGAACCAGCCAAAGTGAAGAGATAAAAACAAATACTCAGTGATGTCTGCCTGATGATATTCTGCTTCTACTAGCATGTGGAATGAGAGGTGGAAGGAATTAACCTAGAAGAGGAGGAATACAGCAGATGAGAAATGAAGCAAAGCTACAAGTACTCAGGCTTAGCTAGCAGCATATGTTGGCTGAGAATTAAAAAGGGATGTGGGCATTTCAGAAAGCTTGGCAATACAAAACCTGAAGGTTTGTCACCCGTCTCTTTAGGCACTGGGGTTCAAAATATGGCATTAAATGCCCAGATGTCCTACATGCTAACTAAGAGAAATGAAATGCCTGGATTGTAATTTCAAGCAGGAAGCCCCAGAAAGATAGGTATATGTAAAATCCTGTCTTGATGTGGGCTGAGATACTTGTGCAAGACTCAATATCTCTGTGAAGCTGGAATTGAGAAACAGGCTTAGGAAGCCAGGACCTATTTCTGTAAAACTGACTGTGATAATAGAGGGATTTTTGTCAATGTCTGTATTACTAATTAAAATGGCACAGAATAACCATTTGCCCAGAAAAGCATGTGGTGTGTCACAACATGCATTCATTTGGCTAACATTTTTTTTTTTCCTGCAGAAAAAAAAGATGGTCTTATTTATTTTGACTGTTGGAAGCCACATCTGGACCATCTGAGCCCTGACCCTGAGAAATCTTGGATTGGTCAAAAGGCGCCAGGGAACATGCTAGCAGCTAACCAGTACGATTATGGACAAATGTATTCCAGACCTGTTTCATTTATTAGTGTAGATGTATCTAAAAGACCCGGCAAGAGAGGAGGAGATCTTGTTTTGGGAAATACTTGGTCTGCAGGGATTTGAGTTCTGTTCAAAACTCAACAAGTGGGTCATGGCTAAAAGGCACTCAGACTTTATTGTGTTTGGTGCTTGATGCTGCATACAAAGCAGTGCAAAATATATAACTACAAAGAAAGAAAAGGAGACCAGGAAGAAAAAGGGTCAAATCCTCTGACTAGAGTACTCAGCTGGAAGCTTGATGCCTCTCTTTAAGCACTGTTCATGTTTTTTAATTCAGACATTTCTTAGTTTAAAACATTGCAAAAATCATGGTTTCAGGAACTAGGACCTCAGAATTCCCCTTTGCTCCAGCTGCATTCGAATTTATTCTTGCATGTCTACCTTTATTTCCTGAAACGAAAGGACCCTGCCCCTGAAGGCTGTATTGCATTTTATGTCTCACTGCATTCTATTTTTCCTCTCAGAAAGTACAGCAAGAGTAAGTAGTTAATATGGTACAGAGCATCTTCAGAAATAAATATGTGATTTTAAGGAATATGGACATTAAATCTTTAGTATCTGGAAAGAATGAATAGTTTTTACAAGGTCTTCTATATAAATATTCTGGATGAGATTTTATATAATTTCTCCTAACAGTCCACTTTGTCATTTAGCGCCCAGTACAAATCTCACTATTCTTCATAGAAATACTTTCATTGACTTCCCTTGTCCTTGGTTTCAAATCAAGGGGATTTGGCCAGGCTCACTGAAAACGGCAAAAATTTCTGTTCTCATGCTCCGTATTTTGGAGACTGGCTTTTTTAGTTGTTGCTGTTTCCAACAACTTTAGGTCAGCCACATCTGCTCATGCATTTAAATTAAAGTTTAAGATCTCTCTCTGTTTGATCAAATGTTGTTTTCATAATTTATATAGGCTTCACTCTTCTGGAAATATTTGTTTAATATAGTTAGTTCTGTTTTATCGGTCACTGTTATTTTTATCTGTTTCATTCTACAGTCTTTTAAGACGTGTTATGCATGAAAACAACTTTATAAATAAAGATAGATTACTCAATATAATTCATGCAATAAGCCATGGCCTTCAAAAAAGGCTACAGAAATATAAAAAAATATATACATTAATGGTAACATCACATATCTGTCAGCTGTTTGGACATAGTAGATCCAGTAACTGTTATTGTTTTCTAGTGCTTTATACATGGAAGATGAATTTTGATTCACTGAAAGTCTGTAGGTAAACATGCAGTTTAAAAACGTTGGTTTTCCTCCTAAAATGAAGAAGGGTTAGGTGTTAAGGGAAATCTCTGTGTTCAAGGGGACTTTTAAAAAATTCTTTCTTGCTTCTTTTTTAATTACTCCTGTTGCTACTGTTACTAATCAACTTATTTTGCATCGTGCTAAACAGCACAGCTGGAGAATTTGCTCACTGATTGAAAGTGTCATGTGAGCAGAGAGAGTGGGCACTGGTGGGACCCCAGTGGAAATGACTGCAAAGAGATTTCAAAGATGTTACAAGAAGGCAACAATTTTTTTTTGGCATCTGGAGATGCTTGAGAAAGGGAAGAAAGAAAAACCCAGTGTGGGAGGATTATAGAAGGAAAGATGTATCTAGGAAATAAGAACAAGAAAGGGGGGATCTTTATGTATGCCTGGACAGTCAGCAAATTTAGCTCACTGGCTGTGGTAGCAGCAAGTCCTGTTTTAAAGATGGAAAACTTCCATCACAGCCAGAAAAATAAAAGAGAATCNGTGGGAGGATTATAGAAGGAAAGATGTATCTAGGAAATAAGAACAAGAAAGGGGGGATCTTTATGTATGCCTGGACAGTCAGCAAATTTAGCTCACTGGCTGTGGTAGCAGCAAGTCCTGTTTTAAAGGTGGAAAACTTCCATCACAGCCAGAAAAAAAAAAAAAGAGACTTNGAGAAAGGGAAGAAAGAAAAACCCAGTGTGGGAGGATTATAGAAGGAAAGATGTATCTAGGAAATAAGAACAAGAAAGGGGGGATCTTTATGTATGCCTGGACAGTCAGCAAATTTAGCTCACTGGCTGTGGTAGCAGCAAGTCCTGTTTTAAAGATGGAAAACTTCCATCACAGCCAGAAAAATAAAAGAGAATCATAGGAATGGGTGACTGTTATAAAACCCATAGCAGAATTAAAGTTCCTACTGTTCTGGAAACAGCACCTGTGTTTCATAGGCCATGAACCGCACCAAGAAGCAACAGGCCTGTCTGGAGCAAGGAGTGATTCAGTCTTAAGGCAATGATACAGCATGCACAGAGAGAGAACAGGAAGAAAAGGTAGTATTTTACTTACCTTCTTTCCAAGCTCTATGCACATTTCTGTACTAATGGTTATTTGTAGTTGAACTGTATCCAATAGTTTGTGTTATGTTATAGCATCAGCTCCTGCCCAGGTCCACTGCCACGGTCCCTCTTTCTCAATAAAAGCACACCGATAGCTGTGTAAAGCGAGTTTTGTTGCATTTATGAGTTTTGGGCATAAAAATAAGCACTAAAAAATAACATAAAGCAAAATTGAGTGGAAATCTAGGCCAATTTACTGTGGTTTCTTTTGTACAGGAGGCATCAGTAGGACTGCCCATAATTCACATTTCTTGACATTTCCTATTGCAGGTCTCTGTTTTCATTTTCTTTTAACATTGCCAAACTTAGACTGTGAAGGCTGAACTTTCCTTACCAGCTGCTGAGGCTGGAATGTTTGCTTTTGTTTACAAAATTTTAACATTAGCTTTTTTTTTTTTTTTGCAGCTTATGAAAATGATAAGGGGGGAGGAGGAGATTTTCGCTGTGACAAGAAACTTTGGTGCCTTTTTAGCAAGATGATCTGAGCCTTGGCACAGAAACTGAAAAGCTGGTCAGGTCCAGTTCTTCTGTCAAGGATGAGCCTTGCACTATCCCTGAGGGAAACTGCCTAAATTTGGCAAATTTACAGGCCTTTGAAAAATCTTCCCTTGCATGATCTCAGCAGCGGCTTTGGTGGATACCGATNACAAGAAACTTTGGTGCCTTTTTAGCAAGATGATCTGAGCCTTGGCACAGAAACTGAAAAGCTGGTCAGGTCCAGTTCTTCTGTCAAGGATGAGCCTTGCACTATCCCTGAGGGAAACTGCCTAAATTTGGCAAATTTACAGGCCTTTGAAAAATCTTCCCTTGCATGATCTCAGCAGTGGCTTTGGTGGATACCGATGCTGCAGATTCCGTCTGCGTATGTCTCCACTACAGCTGCATGGGTTGAGCCCGACTGACCTGTTGCTGCTGCTTGGGTCTCCTGAGAGGGTGTGGGGACCTCTACTTCATTCATGAATGCACTGCGCTCCTCCTGCTGCGACCCCCTTCAGTAGGAGAGAGAGATTTGACTAAATAACAGAAAAATACTGGAAATGTCTGGGATGGCAGAGAGAGTAGATTAGGATAAGGAGCTTGGGAATAGTACTCCACATCAGGAGCTTAAGAAGGTGCAGGACATTCAAGGGCAAATGGACTAGGAACAAGGGATGAAAATGAGAAATGGAATTGGCAGATAGGAGATCAAAATCCAACGAAGAGCTAAGGAAAAATTAGGATACCATGCACTGATGGACAAAGAGGTTAGCTCCAGGCACAGGAAGGGGTAAAACACCCCTCCCATAGTTTCAGGTGAACCGTGTAAACAGGGGGATGTTGGGTGGTGACCCAGGGGAGAAACTAGCAAGAAAAGCTTGAATAAATGGAAGTTAGGATCTGCAATGATGATCCCTCCCCAGATTTGGGGTAGTTATGCAAAGAGATGTGGACTGGTATGAACACCTTAGACACCCAGACTGGGACAACCCAAAGAGAAAGATTCAGAGCAAGGGAGTATATAAGAAGATTGAGGTGAAAGAGCTAAATGAAGGACTGACTTGGGCCAAGGACAGCCTGCAGGAGACAGGGCAGGAATGAGGACAGACTTTGCCTACCAAAACATACCTACTTTCTAATGCAGAAGAGAGAGCAACAAATGTTTGGGTAGCGACCAGAGCTATGAGGCTTAAGTTATAAGTGAAATACATAGATGAATAATGGTGGTGGAGCTGGTGGAGCTGAGTATCAGGGCTGTGCTTTGTGCACACCCAGCAACCTGAAACCATTAAATTGCCGTATGGTCCCCAGCTTGTGTCTGCATATCTGAGACAATGGACTGGAATAAGAAAATAGGCCACACTTAGGCCACACTGATACCAGGTGATTGACTGAACTAGTAACCACCTTCATAACAAAGCATTTGACTAATTGTCACGGGAGCTCTCCAGGTGGGAATTTTGGATGATCCTGGATATTTTCCCCAGACTCCTCTTACTGTGCCTAAACCCAACTGATGGGCACAACTTGTGTGCTTTTTTGCGCTGATGACTATCCTAGGTTGATAGTCTGCCCGTCACTGAGAGTCCCCAGGCAGTTCCCACCTCAGAATTGACGAAAGGCTAACTCAAACATAGATAAGTTACTTACAGATGTTCAGGAGAAACTGTCCCCGCAGCTGCACTAATGGTCACATGTAATGGAGATGTTTTGTATGTAGTTCAAGATAATCAATAGCAATGGACATACGTTTATGGGAACAGCCATGTAGGGTATAATATTTAATCAGAAGTGCCATTCATTGTCTCATCCAATCCAGCTGAAGATGCCAGACTCCTTTTGTCATCTGGACAACAATCAAGTCTAGTCGTTTAGAGATTTGATCCCCAAGTTTTCATCATCCTATGGAAAAATCCCAATAGTCTCTTTGTCTTACAAACATTAAGTCTGTGAATGTCTGTACAAGAGAATCACCGTGATGATAAATATTCTAGAAATAACCATGAGAAAATGGGTATTTTTGCAAAACCCCCAAAGTTTAATTATGTACCGTAAATGAGAATAAATGAGATATCATGTAGCTCTGTCCATCCTGCAAGTTGACTGAGGCAGAGGTTCTGTGGAAAATATTAACAACTGCATCATAGCATGTATACACGAGAGACTAAATTAAAACTGCACAAGCAGTGCTAATGCTGACAGTCTTAAGTCTTTGGCACATCTTTAATGTTCTTTTAATGTATTTCTGTGTATGTAAAAAAGCACCAGGGAGTGAATGGCACATTGAAAATTTCCTGCTAAAAAGAAATTATGATGTGCGGGACAACAATCAGATACAAGCCGGACAAAGAAAGAGAAATGAGAACATTACACTGTTTAGTTGATAAATAACAAGAAGGTACTCTGTATATAGTATGTTTTTCTCATCTTCTACTACCAGCCATCTTTGTTCTGATAGAAAGTGTGACACTTGGTTAAATCAGTAAAATCCTGAAAATCAGTAAAATGTTTAGTATTACTTGCTTGCTTTCCTATGATGGCTCATGTAGTGACATCTGATGTGCTTGTNTTTTTTTTTTTTTTGCAGCTTATGAAAATGATAAGGGGGGAGGAGGAGATTTTCGCTGTGACAAGAAACTTTGGTGCCTTTTTAGCAAGATGATCTGAGCCTTGGCACAGAAACTGAAAAGCTGGTCAGGTCCAGTTCTTCTGTCAAGGATGAGCCTTGCACTATCCCTGAGGGAAACTGCCTAAATTTGGCAAATTTACAGGCCTTTGAAAAATCTTCCCTTGCATGATCTCAGCAGTGGCTTTGGTGGATACCGATGCTGCAGATTCCGTCTGCGTATGTCTCCACTACAGCTGCATGGGTTGAGCCCGACTGACCTGTTGCTGCTGCTTGGGTCTCCTGAGAGGGTGTGGGGACCTCTACTTCATTCATGAATGCACTGCGCTCCTCCTGCTGCGACCCCCTTCAGTAGGAGAGAGAGATTTGACTAAATAACAGAAAAATACTGGAAATGTCTGGGATGGCAGAGAGAGTAGATTAGGATAAGGAGCTTGGGAATAGTACTCCACATCAGGAGCTTAAGAAGGTGCAGGACATTCAAGGGCAAATGGACTAGGAACAAGGGATGAAAATGAGAAATGGAATTGGCAGATAGGAGATCAAAATCCAACGAAGAGCTAAGGAAAAATTAGGATACCATGCACTGATGGACAAAGAGGTTAGCTCCAGGCACAGGAAGGGGTAAAACACCCCTCCCATAGTTTCAGGTGAACCGTGTAAACAGGGGGATGTTGGGTGGTGACCCAGGGGAGAAACTAGCAAGAAAAGCTTGAATAAATGGAAGTTAGGATCTGCGATGATGATCCCTCCCCAGATTTGGGGTAGTTATGCAAAGAGATGTGGACTGGTATGAACACCTTAGACACCCAGACTGGGACAACCCAAAGAGAAAGATTCAGAGCAAGGGAGTATATAAGAAGATTGAGGTGAAAGAGCTAAATGAAGGACTGACTTGGGCCAAGGACAGCCTGCAGGAGACAGGGCAGGAATGAGGACAGACTTTGCCTACCAAAACATACCTACTTTCTAATGCAGAAGAGAGAGCAACAAATGTTTGGGTAGCGACCAGAGCTATGAGGCTTAAGTTATAAGTGAAATACATAGATGAATAATGGTGGTGGAGCTGGTGGAGCTGAGTATCAGGGCTGTGCTTTGTGCACATCCAGCAACCTGAAACCATTAAATTGCCGTATGGTCCCCAGCTTGTGTCTGCATATCTGAGACAATGGACTGGAATAAGAAAATAGGCCACACTGGTACCAGGTGATTGACTGAACTAGTAACCACCTTCATAACAAAGCATTTGACTAATTGTCACGGGAGCTCTCCAGGTGGGAATTTTGGATGATCCTGGATATTTTCCCCAGACTCCTCTTACTGTGCCTAAACCCAACTGATGGGCACAACTTGTGTGCTTTTTTGCGCTGATGACTATCCTAGGTTGATAGTCTGCCCGTCACTGAGAGTCCCCAGGCAGTTCCCACCTCAGAATTGACGAAAGGCTAACTCAAACATAGATAAGTTACTTACAGATGTTCAGGAGAAACTGTCCCCACAGCTGCACTAATGGTCACATATAATGGAGATGTTTTGTATGTAGTTCAAGATAATCAATAGCAATGGACATACGTTTATGGGAACAGCCATGTAGGGTATAATATTTAATCAGAAGTGCCATTCATTGTCTCATCCAATCCAGCTGAAGATGCCAGACTCCTTTTGTCATCTGGACAACAATCAAGTCTAGTCGTTTAGAGATTTGATCCCCAAGTTTTCATCATCCTATGGAAAAATCCCAATAGTCTCTTTGTCTTACAAACATTAAGTCTGTGAATGTCTGTACAAGAGAATCACCGTGATGATAAATATTCTAGAAATAACCATGAGAAAATGGGTATTTTTGCAAAACCCCCAAAGTTTAATTATGTACCGTAAATGAGAATAAATGAGATATCATGTAGCTCTGTCCATCCTGCAAGTTGACTGAGGCAGAGGTTCTGTGGAAAATATTAACAACTGCATCATAGCATGTATACACGAGAGACTAAATTAAAACTGCACAAGCAGTGCTAATGCTGACAGTCTTAAGTCTTTGGCACATCTTTAATGTTCTTTTAATGTATTTCTGTGTATGTAAAAAAGCACCAGGGAGTGAATGGCACATTGAAAATTTCCTGCTAAAAAGAAATTATGATGTGCGGGACAACAATCAGATACAAGCCGGACAAAGAAAGAGAAATGAGAACATTACACTGTTTAGTTGATAAATAACAAGAAGGTACTCTGTATATAGTATGTTTTTCTCATCTTCTACTACCAGCCATCTTTGTTCTGATAGAAAGTGTGACACTTGGTTAAATCAGTAAAATCCTGAAAATCAGTAAAATGTTTAGTATTACTTGCTTGCTTTCCTATGATGGCTCATGTAGTGACATCTGATGTGCTTGTTTGCATGTGATATATTGTGCATCATAGTCAATATTCTTATAGCAGAGGGTTCCTGGGTGAAAGAGAGAGAGGTGCCTGGTTCGTGTGTGTTTGCTGCTCTCTGAGTGGGACAGAAAGGGGAAGATGCACTCCGCTTTGGGATCAGTGAGGTATGGTAAGTGGCAAGGTACAGGCAGAGGAAGGCAGTGAATGAGATGCAGTAGGCAATATGGAAAAGAAGCAAACAAACAAGCCAGCAAGCTTGGACGATAATGCACTGCAGAGCCTGGAAGTCCACAGAGAAAAGAGAGCCAATGCACTCCCAGGCCACATCTGGGATGGGATGATTTTTCAGGGCTCAAGTGGGACAGTGCACAACAAGTCACTGCTCAGTAAAGGACCTGTCCAGCAGCAATGCAGTGAGCACAGAGGAATTTGTCTTTCACCTGCTTTTGGCACTTTGGGAGCTTTTGATGTAAGGAAAAGACCTAACTGGACCCTCTTCAAATCCCTGTCCAACTTGTCCTCCTGTCAGAGGCAATAATATGTAAGTAAATGCTACTGAGGAAATATTGTGAAATCCAATCTGAATCATCAACTTCCATATCAATCTTCACAATAAGACTTTAAAATTTTTTTTATGGCTTTGGTATTTCACCCCTCTTCCTTTTTGGGGGTTGTCATTTAAACATACAGCTTCACTAGTGAAGTAATTGCTTGTTGGATTTGGAAGCCAGAGGCTTATTTGCCAGGAAGAAATAAATCCAAAAACAACAGAGCAAAGATTACATATATGACACACTGAGTGACGAAAGAAAAAGCAAGTTAATTTTTTAATGTGCACAAACATAGCAAGTTTAACACCTGTCATGCAGTTCTGGTACAAACAAAAACAGACAACAATGTAGGATGTTAAGCACCAAGTTCTTTGCTAAGTCCAAATGCTCTCCAGGTTGTGGATGTACAGTTTTGCCCTAGCCAAAAGGTCAGCTTTTTATTTTTGCACTTGAAATCATGGAAGGCGTGAAGAAAACAAAGGAAATACAAAAAAATGAGGCTCAAGAATAAAACACTTCATCAAATAAATAGCATGTCAGACCTTAGAGTCCACTGACTGTGGAGAATGTTAACAGCATTGGCTAGACTAACATTACTTCCACTAGCAGTCAGATTTCTTACAAATATGATCTTTCAGCGATTTCATTAACCTCACACTCCCACACGCGAAATTGAAGCTTAAAGGTCATGTTTAATGTGCTCAGTGTTTTCAGATCATTCTAATTCCAAATCTGAAGCTTATTCTTATAGTAAGTCTTTTTACTAAATTTCAGCCTTGAATCTTTTATGCTTTAAGTATATTTTTATTAGAATATTTAATTTCTATTCTAAAGAATTCGCATTTTCTTTTTTAATGGCATTATTTCCTAATGACTTCTTGGTTTTCTGTCATGGTTTAAGATATTTTTAATACACATACACATGCATAATTGAAATATATTATTGTTGGTATTCGCTTGTTTACATGTTCTAGCCATTGTCGTCTTCTGCCCTTTCAAATCCTACCACTGCTTTCCAAATGGATGCCTGCTTGGTTTTTAGTATTCTGACATCAGAGACTTTAAAGATATTTTAGTGCCAAATTCCCATTCAAATGAATTACAGCAGTTTCCCCAAACAGCAGAAGATATCAAATAAGTATTTGAGAATACAATTCAAGGAATCCTGATTGTCAGTTCTGTGTTGAATTTGTTGTAAAAAATAGTCTGCATTATTTGTGCAGATTACTTCTGTAACTCTGAGCCTTAGTTTTCTCTTTTAAGAACAGTAAATCTTCGTTGCCTACCTTTTACTTGTCTTTTTAGTCTGCCCTAATGACAGGTTGCAGCCTTTTGTTGCTTATCTGTACAAGTAACAGACCAAGATGCTAGTGAGTGTGGTAAGTAGGACTCATTTTCAGCTTTGACTTGATTACCTATTTGTTTAAATTAAGGTACTTTTATTGTTTTATAATGGATGGACTCCATCTTTTTGGTCTTAAATTTTCCAGAGTAACTGTGTGCATCAGTGTGTGTGTATTTACTCAGACTCATTATAGTAGGAGTGCAGAATAACTGTTAATAAACCACAGATTTCAACTAGATGAACTGAAATTAAGTCAGCTCATTACTTTGTAAGATCGTTTGGGAAGAGTATTGAAGGGGAGAAAGTAGTTAAAACAATCTGGTAGCCCTCTGAAGTCATATCGACAGGGGCACAAATTCTTATGATTATGGAAGAAATATAGGAAATGTAATAAAAAAATAATTTGGCTGAATTCCGTTATTTAAAAACAATATGTAGGGACTGGAAACTGGATTGGACATTAAGGATGAGCACAAAAGCATGTAAAGGCAAACTGATCCAAATCAGCTAATAGAATGATGAACCTAGAAGGGACACCAACTGCAACAAGAAATGGTGCAGAAGGATATTGGCATCAAAAGGAAAACTAAAACAGAAAAAAATTTCTACTACTTATTAAAGGAGGATAGCTATAAATAGAGGATATCAAGAAGGCTGAAGTGTTTAATGCCTTAGCGTGTAAACAAGTGGTTATCATACGGATCCACTGATAAAGGGACAGATCTCAATATATGAGCATGGGGGAGATATTGACCCAGTGGANTGGATTGGACATTAAGGATGAGCACAAAAGCATGTAAAGGCAAACTGATCCAAATCAGCTAATAGAATGATGAACCTAGAAGGGACACCAACTGCAACAAGAAATGGTGCAGAAGGTTATTGGCATCAAAAGGAAAACTAAAACAGAAAAAATTTTCTACTACTTATTAAAGGAAGATAGCTATAAATAGAGGATATCAAGAAGGCTGAAGTGTTTAATGCCTTAGCGTGTAAACAAGTGGTTATCATACGGATCCGCTGATAAAGGGACAGATCTCAATATATGAGCATGGGGGAGATATTGACCCAGTGGAGGGCCTTGAAGATGTTGAGGAAGTTGGAGTAAAGGATCAATGCGTGGGAATTGGGAGTGTTTAACGTGGACAAGAAAAGGGTAAGAGAGGATCTAACTACAGTCTTATAGAGAAAGTTGACCCAGATTATCCTCAGGGAGCACATGGAGAGGATAAGCCCCAAGAGTCAAAAGATTAAATACATGAAATTGTAATTGCACTTAAAGAAAAAACAGTTTACCATAAGAAGTTGCCCAGAGTAGTTGAGTAACTTCTGTCTTTGGGGATTTTAGACAACTCTAAATGCAAGGTCGTGAGCAGTTTGATCTAACTCTGAGTCCTCCTCTGATCAAGAGATTGTACTAGATCCTAGTACCTAGGTCAAGGTCTAGATAGTAGAACTCTGGTGGTTCTCTCTGTCCTATTTTTTCTATAGTTCTATGATTTTATGTTAGACATTTTCAGACAAGCTGATTTGATGAGCATTTTCTAGGACTTTTTAACAACTTAAAACCTGTTGGAATTTTAAAGATGTTGGTGGTATGCCTAGCGATAGACCTAGGTACAACTGATCCTGGGAACTCTAGGGATGAAGTATATGATTTTTTAAACCCCGCGATGATTCCTTATAATCTGCTGATTATATGATATTTCAGAAAAGATAGCAAAGTCTTTTTCAAAATGGTTTTGGAGAAGACAGATATGTGAAGTCACGCCATGTGAATTCCTGGGAAATTAGATTCAGTCCTACCTGATGCACTCTGATATTGGACATGGCCATTTTTTCACAGGTGCTTTTTATCTTGTTCCTTGTTTCTGTTTGCCTGCCCTTACGCAGCTATGATTAGAGGAAAAGCACTGAGTGCCCACAGCTGATATAGCAGTCACAAAAGCTAAACTTTGAGCAATAAAAAAGTGCTAAATATTCTGAAAAATAGAGCCTGGAAGTCTTGTTATTGCACCTTATTGCAGTGATAACCTTAATTGTTTGCACTTCTTAGTATTTGAATATATTTTAACTCTGATTATATTGTTATTTTATCAACTTTTGAAATATCTCTACTGAAGTCACAATATTATTTGTTTATTGTTATTACTGGGGCATAGAGTGTATCATCATATATAGTTTCAAGAGTGCTACCTATTGATATGCTCCATGACCCTTCCAGCTAGAGTGCTGTCAACAGACTCCAACAGCAGGATGTGGGGCAAATAAAAAGTGCTGTCGGGACAGAAAGTCAGCCTTGTTGCTTTTGCCATGCCTGAGTACTTTGGGGAAGAAAAAAAACAAGTCTGTATTTGTATTTCCAGCAAGCTTGCACTTTCTCAGCAAGCACTGGATAGTTTTGCTTCATATGTTTGACTACATCTGATAATGTAACTTTTGATTCTCTCCTACAGGGCCCCAAGATGTGATGGACTGATACAGATTTTTGACTCTTCCAAGGAGCTTCAGCTGAAAATGAAAGTCACATCCTCAGTTAGCTATGTAAATAGTAAAGCTGCAGTTTGTGTCTCTGATGAACCTATAGGTAATCACTGAAGGAATTAGTCCAAGGGAATGAAATTTAGGAAATACACAAAGTCAGTGCAGCCACTTCTCAGACAGAAATGGTACTGCTTCAGCAGTACCTCAACATCCTGCTACCCAGAAGGGATTAATTTAAATATAAGGTTGTCATACAAGTATTTTTGTTTTAATCTGTGATTCACTTCAGTGCTGAGGAGACTGATTCATCTTCTGTTCATGTCAACAGAAAGATTTGCAATGACTTCAAAAGAAATTGGAATAAGCACCAGATTGAGTTAGCCATAGGCTGACTTTTTTGTTCAAATCTTAGCTGTGTACTTTTAAAACAAGTTAATGTCACCCTAGTTTTTACCTACAAGTGACTACACGACCAAGGCTAGGAACTATGGGTAAAATATGGCAGTGTTTAAACTTTATTGTGGCCATGAACTTCCATATCTTTGTATATGACCCTTTCAAGTTCCCTTCAAACTGAAGTATGTTACTCTGATTCTTTAATGTAATCTTTTTAAAGTTGTGGGTTTTTCCATTCAGTTGGTTTTGATTTTGGTTTTTGGTTTTTTCCCACCAAGACCTGGGCTGATTATTAGCACAACATTGTGGCAATCACAAAAGTGGTTTTAGGAAACCCATACTCCAATCCTGTCCATTTCTAGAGGCTTTGGACATATTGTGCTAAAGCTCTGCAAAGCCACAGGTTTTGGCTACCCAGAACACCCTAAGCTCCAAAAAGTTCTTACTGGCTAGGCCTGTAACTGTAATTATACCACTCAAGACAGCAGTGAATTGTATCTCAATGGAGGCCCTTGGACAACCTCTGTATTTTTTAAGGTTGTATGCACTTTATCTCATATAATTCATTTGGATGCTTCCTTTGCACCAAGAAATTCTGTAGAACATCTCAGTGAGGTACCAACTATTTTCAAGTATATATGTAATACAGTCACGTTTTCAGCAATGTCCTGCAAACTTCTCATCAAGAGGTATTCTTGTGGGGACCATCTGCTCTCAGATGCTTCCCTGTCCAAGGGGTCTAAAAATGAAGATGCTTGAAGAGGTAATCTTGTACCTTTTCCTCTCATGGAAAGATATGATGGATGTAAGCACAGGATTACTAAAAATACACAGAAATTAGGGTAATAAAAGCAACAGCAAAAAATCCATTTCTTTCTGGGAGTTCCTTCTATTCAAAGCTGCCTTTGGTGGGTATGAACTGTTTTATGCTAAGACACTGACCGATTATGAGAGCCCTCGTCTCCTGGTGGTTACTGCTCAGGGCTGGAAGAAAACTGTAGTTCATTAGTTCTAAGTGCTGGTACACATGAAATAATGCAAATAATGTGTCCAAGTGATGCAATTTTTTTTTTAATTAAGTCCACAGATGTATTTCTTTTGATTTTAATTTTAGCGACTTCCTGCTTCTTTCTTTCCTGACATCCACTACTTTGCATTTGTATATAAGCCAATACGGACACCACATTTCTACGGAATGCATAGCACTTCAGAGCAATTACTTTCCCTTTCTTTAGAGATAGAGTAGATCACTTTCACTAAAAGCCTCCCTAGTATGAAAAAAGGAGACACTTTTACAAAATAAGCCAGAATATTCTAAACAGCTTGTTGTAGTAGCCACAGAGTAGGTACAGCATAGGTAGTCTGTGACCTACTCCAAATCTGCTGCCAGGTTGCGATTTAACTAGGGGATAGTGCAAAGCAAGCTTGTGTCCCAGCCACCATGCAGCTGCTCTGAGCTGGCTGCAAGTGAAACTTGATAAAATTAGTATCTCTGAAAACATGACGCTGTGTAAGAAAAGCACACTTGGACAAATAAGATGAAGAGTTACAAATATTACCCTAAGAATCAATGGTCTTCATTGCACCCTTATGTGCCAGAAATGTGGGGAAGAGCAGTGGAGAAAGGAAAGGCTGGTTTTATGTTTAACAAAGCCAGAAGATTTGACCTTCACCATCTAGTCTTGACCCTGAGAAATTAATGACGTTAATCTTAATCCCATTGACTAGTTTCTCAGCGTCTGTATTAAAACTGGTAAGGGTTCTTTTTCTGCACTTGGTCCTGTTAGAAGGTGGAGTTAGAACCTCAGCACTTGGGTGTTCAGAAACTTTCTAATTCCTGTCCAAAGGTATTAATACTCAAGGCATTTGTATTTGTTCTTAAGAGAACTTCACCTTCCTGCTCTTCTCCCTTTACCACCCTAGACTAGATGCAGACATCAAGCTGATATTATCTCTCAGCCTTTATACTGCTAGGTGTGAGTAGAAGCCAAAGCCTTTTCTGTGTGCTTTTGTATGGCAAGCTCTCTGCTTATCCTTTTCTCAACCACTTTCACTTTGGATTCATGTTCTTTAAACATCTGGGTTCAAGCCTTCCATGAGATTTTGGATCAGGTCTCCCTTCTCCCACTTGAATGGCATCTTATTTTTTTCTTTTTTTTTTTCCACTATTACCAGAATTCTCAGATGATTTATCAGAGAGTTCTTGCCTTTTTCATGGTACTTAGTATTGAGAACAACTAGGCATCTAATGATCAAATCAAAGCACTTTCTATCTTTATCTATAGTTTACTATTTTGTGGATTAAAGTTGTTACCTGCACTGTGGAACCACTATGCCTGATACTGAGCTTGTTTAAGTGTTAGGTAATGAGTTCAAAATTTGGGGAGAATTCCAGTTAGCAGTGCTGAAGATAGCCCTGTACATAGCTTAAATCCTTGACACAAATGATGAACTAACAATTTACCTTCAGCACAAGAGAAAAAAGACTAACTTCAAGCCACAAGAAATTTTGCTTGGTATTTTGACTCTAAGTCACAAGGAACTTTTATAAAATATTAACTTAATCTTTATAACTTAGTCATTTGAACAATTATGCATCCCAAGGGCAAGATACTTCTGCTTGAATTTACTTCTTTGTGCTTGAAAGGACAGGTTCTCTGATGTTGAAGACAGGGAAAATGTTATTGTTCAGAATGCGATGAGACTAAGACCACAGGTCTAATCTTCATTGTCTCACTTCTTCAGTCTTTCTCAGTGACAGATGAGAGCAAAACATGAATTAACAACAGTGGTAGTGTGCTTTTCCTTCTGCTTTGCATCCCAGCTATAGGTGCATTATAAGGTAGGATGATGGATGTACTCACCATATACCTTTACATGTATGCATCTGTGTGCATACTTAAGTTTACAGGAGATTGGTGAGGTTCTGTGCAGAGGATGAGGTAGGACTCTTCCTCATTTTTTCTCACCTGCGATGAAGTATGCTGTTCCCAAAGCTTGTCTCATGAACCATGTCTCCTCTACTAGGTGTTGTTTGCCCTGTTTTCTTCCTGCTAAAACCAGCTTTTATGACCCTGTACTGTATTTTGTTTTCTTCTGTTTCTAGAAGGTTGCTCAGCTATGGTGCTCTACTTATTTTATTCATAGCCTTCACTTAAATAAGTAACCTTCTGTTTCTCTTTGTGCAGAGGTAATGGTCGATTATTTTCCTTCTTAAAATAGAGCTTGTTGCCTAGCGTTCCTTATCAACTCTGCTGAAAACCTTTTCTAGCACAAAGAGTCTCTGATTGCAAAATGCCCTGCCTGACATCATTAATAAGAGTAACCAAACTGAAGATTTATTTTTTTGTAGGAAGCCTGCCAAATGCAGAAACTTAGAGAAGAAAAAGTGAGGTCAGAAAAAAGCTGTGTAAAGTCCTCTGGAAAGCTGAAATTAGTAGGTCACGTTATCGAGTTTTGTTATAATTCTTTTGCCCACTAAGGTGTTTTGTGGGGTCCTTCAGTCCACCTCTTTTATGTGGCTTTCTTCACAGTCAGATAGAGAAATGGACATGAATTATCTTTTGCTGGATGTCTTTCAGTATCAAACTATAGACCTCTGTTCCCTCTCACACATAAAGAAAATAGCGTTCACCTTATCATTGCTCTGGCAATATAGCAAGATGCTCGTCACCAGCTCCTTCTTTCCCAGTAGGAGATGGATGGGGGAAGCCTTCAGTGTGTTGGAGATGGACCTCTTTTGCAGGACTAAGTAACTTCCAGGAACTACGAGTGAAATGAAGGAGAAAATGTCCTCCACATATTTAGCATTTGCTAGAGTGCATCCTTAGATAGGTCATAGTGACAAAATGAAACTACCCGCCCGGCACAGCAGTAGTCATAATGAAATATGCTTTAGCAGGCAATGAAGAAATAAAATGAGAAACTCAGAATTGGTGACATCACGCTTTAAAGGAAAGCTTGCCTAATGGTAAAAATACATTTAAAATGATATAGAATTTAATGACTTCCAAAATACTGGAGAGAGATTAATTGAGTGGCTAGTGAACCACCAACTCGAATAAGTGCATTAATCACTGCAGCAGCGTGTCTGTGACACACTCCTTTCAGTGCTTTGTGCTTCCCTTCTATATCTAGAGATGCAGGACTGCTAAACAACCGTTGATAAAATGCCATTTGGGGGGGAAATAAAACTGAACAACTCATCACAGCCCAGCTCACTCTGCAGGGAGTTCTTGCCTCAGAGTTTGCAGAAGGTCTGGTTTTTCTTGGTACAGAGGACAGCAGAACACTCCTGACCCTTTCTGGCTTGGCTTTACTGTCTCTTTCCTGCCTTCCCTCTGATGGGGCGTAGGCCTGGGCCTGCTCATGCATCAGCAAGGGCCGGAGAAGAGGTTGGAGAATGCTGGCTGCTTCTGGACTGGGGAATTCCCTTATTGCTTGTGTGAAATTACTGAGTCATGCTGCAGAGAGGAGGCAGCTAAATAATCCGTGTTTATAAGCAAGCACTGCGAGCCCAGGAGATGTATGGGTAGAAAGCTGCTTGTGCAGGGAATATATACTTAGGTGGAAAAGATCTACAGAGAAGGAGGCTAAAACTCACAATCTTGTCCTCAGAGCTTCTGAGATTTGACAATACAATGTTATTTAGTGACACTCTTCATTTTTGGAAAAAACCAAATGTTTCGTACCATGCATATGTTGTTGCAAGAGATTAGGTGTTAGGATATTTGAGTCTTCCTAAATGTGTTACTAACTCACGCAGTTTCAGAAGTCTTAACAAACTCAGTCTCTCTTCCTTTGTTGTGCTGCCTGGAAAGTGAATATATCAACTCTTCCCTTAGTCAATCTATTACAGTCCCCGTTCAGGCAAATCCATTTGTGTAGGCAGTGGGATACTCTGCTTAATTAAGCACTGTCATCTTCTGGACATAAGGTGCTAGTATAAGCAATCCATGTGTATTAAAAAAAAAACATTCTGGATGAGCCAAACAAAAGTATTTAGCTATGTAATCCTAAATAGTATGATTTCCCACATGGAATTTTCCTAATTGAGCTTATGATTTCTGTTTATACCATCCAGGCCCCTGCTTCCCAGCTGGGATGATTGAATGCAGTTCAGAGAAAATATGAAATAATTTGAAAGATGGATGAAGGTAAATTAAGTATTTTTCATCCAACTGTAGCAGTATCCAAACAGAGTCAGTTGTACTTTGTGCTTTATATAAGCCAGCTTTCTCATGTTGGATCTCTCAGAGCAGTATCTATGTGGCAGAAGGTTAGACTAGAGACAAATGGAAGGAAAAAGACCAGAGAGGGTCTGCCTCTCTGGCAGACACAGGTTAAAAACCCCTCCACTTAACAATTTATTATTTCAAAAGGAATGTACATGCTAGTTCATTAGATTAGGGGATGACTGTCCATTACCCATAGTCCTCTGATGGAGAGACTGTGGTTGGAGATGAGGGCAAGCAAGATGCCTCAGATCCATGTCTGGGTTCAGATTCCAGCCTGCTCTCAGCCTCACTGCAACTACGTGCTGGAAGCATGGCTTGGACTTCATCGAATTGTAAGAAACTCCAGCCTTTCAGCAATAATTAGTGGTGTGATGATCACAAAACAAATAAACAAACAAATCTGTTCTCATGCAAAAGCTGCCAGTAACAGAAACTAGTAGAAGAGAAATCTGAGAGCTATCATGTGTTGTACAGTTCCTAGTCAAATGGTTTTCAGTTTGCGTGAAACTGAAACTTGCTTAATTCCAGCTGTTGAGTGCAAAATTTTAGAGTGGAAAGTGAGCTTGATGTAGCAGAAGTAAATTGAAAGGCTGGTAAAATAAGTAATAAAAGTATTTTGATGGTTTTGTAGGAGGTATTGCATGGGGGCATAACTTCTGATTAAATTAGAATGGTTTTTATTTGTTTCCTTGTTTACTGAAGGTTCAATAATATTCAAAGCTGGATCCAGCTGCAGGGCTGTTTGGATTCTGTGTCATGTCACTGTGACTACTAGGATGCTTCACCTCTTTCTCTCTTGCTCTACCCCACAAAATCTGCACTTGAACAGTTTTTAGGTCACTCAACTAAATGGTTATGAAAGCTATAGAGGAGGTGAATAGGCTTTTTTATTCCTTACTTGAAATGCTTGCCATTCCCATTTGAAGTCAGACAAAATAGTATTGCATACAGATTTGTGAGAATCTAGTTATGTCTAGGGAACTCAGTGGAAACAACCTTGCTAAAAATTTCAGCTACAGACATGGTGAAGTTTGCTAACATTTGGTTTTCGCAACCAAAAATTGACTACATTTATAATTTCCTTGTAAAAATGTTGATCCAAAACAGAGTTGTCTCTGTTTCAGATATGTTTCCTGGACTAGGTAAAAGTAACACTATTTCCATAAATAAAAATGACACACTAATTTCCTATGATTCATGGGTCATCTAACTCAGTCATGTGGATTTTGATAACTATCTGGTATTCACAGAAAATTCTGCAAGTTTCTGCAGCTTCTAAATCAGCTGCAAATGTGACATTGTGAAGTAAGCGGATACCAATGATTTAATTAGAAATTTCCAGAGTCACTGCAGCTTTATCTAATGATCAGGTGAACGGACAATGAACTCATATCCCCTATAAAAATATGAAGAGGAGGACAACAGTGTTAAAATCACAAGAACCTTCTCTAGATCCATATAATCTAGTCTCTAGGACTGCATATCACAGAGAAAGCCATAGGTAACCTGCGCTATGTGAGACAGGAGTCTTTTAAAACCACATTTGTCCTCTTTTTGAATTTTAATAATTATAACTGGGCTGATACAACTCTGTTGTAACTCTGGATATTTTTTTTTGTGTGTAAAAATAATAGCATGACCTGACTATGACCTATAGGGTAGATATGTTCAATAAATGTATCTCATTTCTTGCCTGAAATCTCAATCTTTCAGTCAGAGAACAGAATAAATGTGAGTAAAATAATCATGCCTTCAGTAGAAATAATGAATTGTAAATATGTGAAAGAAACGGAGGGATTTCTTGAAAACTGTTCACCCAGACTGTTTATTGAACAATTGTAGATTATATTGTGGAGAAATTGGGAAAAAAAATCCTGTAAATAATATACTAAACAAAAAGTAGCTAAATATAATTTCTATGGTACAACTCCAACATCTCTTCATAAAATGTTAATGTAGCTACAGTTCCATTGATCAGATGCAATATCTGGAGAGGTCAAACCACAAGGCTCATCTCTTTGATATTTGCCTTTTATCATAGCTGACTCTTTTAGATTCATGCCTTGTCTGACAGTAAAAAGAAGAATCTGTTTAGCAAAGTTGGTAACTGTGTAAAAGCTTCCATTACCAACTAAATATAGCACAACAAAATAACATGCCTAAGCATTAAAGTGCCAGAAACATCATATCACACTGATTTGCAGCTTAATGGGCACTTATAATACA
The DNA here is from genome assembly GCA_013398225.1 of Steatornis caripensis. Lineage (NCBI taxonomy): Eukaryota > Metazoa > Chordata > Aves > Caprimulgiformes > Steatornithidae > Steatornis > Steatornis caripensis. Next base: position 276,401 of record VZSC01016208.1, on the reverse strand, counting down.
GTAGATTACTTAAAGCCATGTTATCCACATTACTGAAATATAAGGTGATGTGCAAAGCACTTCAAAAACATTTTAAAGACTTCAATTTTTGGAAGAAGAACTATTACATTGTTGTTAATCTACTTGAAAGTCTGAATGGAAGAAGTGTTCTCTTGCAGTGTGATGTACTACAAGTTAGATGATGTGAATATTCCTTGGAAAATAGGAAGTTCAAGCATGATGCCAGACCAGTTATGATTCTATCATGAGAGTGCTATATGATTAAGCAGAATTCTCCATATCATGTTGAAATAAGTCTAATTATCTACTGTAATGTAAGTGAAATATGAACTTTTTGAAAAGATTGATAATTGCACCACACAGGCTTTATTTTGGAAGTAAAAGTTTTATATTTATTTTAGTCATGCATCACATGTTCAGTAAATTCATTAGCCAGCAGAGGAGAGATATTGCAGGTGCAGTGCATAACCATCTTGTACGGGCTCATCAAATATTAAGGGCTGGGTGTTGCTAGGGTTTATCTTCTTGAATATATTTGTCCTGTCCTGAATGAAACTTTCTCATTACGGGTACAGGAAATCACTATCTTGGCCACCGTTAGTAGTAAATTAAATACATTCGCACATCTTTTGGGATGATTTTGATGAATTTTTTGTTGTAGTGAATTTACTGTCCATTTTCTTCACAGTGACAATACTGCCGTGAACATTCACTTTAGATAGATGTTAAAGAAGAGTTTTTCTTTCCATCAGCACCTGTGTTTGACACCGTCCTGGGACATCCAGACCCAGTGTCCTTTCAGGTGGGTCCTTTGTTCTCTTCCCTACCTCTCTAAAGGTGAGCCTCCATAGAATTCAACAAGCATCTGAGGAAGAATTTTGTTCTAAAATTAGCTCTAAATTACTTCAGGTTTTTTTTTTTTTACTAATCCTTAAATGTATGTTGACATCATAAATGAGCTGAGTCTCTGCTCTGCACGTCGATTACGATGTGCTGCTACACAGCGATGTGTTCCAAGAAGACTGGCAACAAACCTTTGCAGGTATTACACTGTGATTGCACGGTCTCTGGTTTAAGTTGTCACTGCTCCGCAGCAGACTCACTTCTTGTTTTTCACATGCATTACTGCTGTTGTTGCAATGAACAATTTGCTGACTAAGCTCAAAAAATCAGTCTGGTGGTGGAAGAAAAGGAGGTGCTGGAAAACAGTTTCCTTTATCAAGTTAAGGGTATGGCCAGAAAGCAACTACAAGGGGATGTGTTATATTGCATTCCCTTGCTTTATCTCAGTGGTTCCTGGGAATTCCCCACTTGATGTTGCCAGTCTTTTTAGCAATTAGTAACACCTTTTATCCTACTATACCCTGTATAGCTGTAGGCAGGATATTTTTCGGCTGCCTACTAACAATATCTCAGGTCCCACAGTGTGGAGCAGATTTCTCAGACTCCAGGCCGTACGCTGGAGCTTGGCAATAGCTGAACTACACCCCCCTTGCAGTCTACTCAGGCTCACTAGCTCCAGCAGGCACCTTGCTGTCATTCTGGAACAAAATATAGGCTTTGAATTGCCACTTGGAGTATCCCAATATACATTTGAATTCTTCCAAATGCAATGTCATTCAGCTAGGAGCAAAATATAGTGCTTATGGTAACGGGAGGAGGGATTGCATCCTAGAAAGCTGCAAGTCAAAAGAATTTAGGCCTATGGTAGGAAAAGAGCTGACTCTGAATTGACACTTAGAAGGCTAAAATAACTCTCAAAAACCAGAAAAATAATGCTTATCTCCAGATAAGCATTGCCATGTCTGGCAACAGCATTAGATATAGCATTATCAGAATGCTATGTTGGAGACTTTGTTTTCATTTTTAAAAAGCTACTGAAAAATTGATGAAAGGAAAAGGAAAGAACTACAAGAGATCTGGATGTTGTAAACCATCTTGTTCTGACAAAGTGCTTCTTGCTTATCCAAGAAAATTTAAGAGATGATAAAAAACATCATATAAAAAAATAAAAAAAGCAGGGAAGAGATTTTTTACTGCTGACGGTAAGGAGAGGCAATGCAATCAAAAGGTCCAATGTTAAAGTTCTTTACATTCAGAATAGACAGAAACATAAATATTGAGAAAAAGAACAAAACCTGTGGTGAAATCAAACATTTTTGAAATTAAGAATCAATGTTCATGTCTAAGATGCTTAGTTCAAAGCACCCAGTTTAAGAATCAGTTGATAGAATTATGCAGCTAGTGCTAACTAAATATTCATAATTACTTTATACAAGATGTGTGGTTCCACAGCAGGGAAGTCCTAGAGAGCTGCAGAAAATCCAAAGATGAAAAACAGCAGACACTTCTCTCACAGTGGACATCCTGTTCCACTGATCTCCATGAGGCTGTGCCTTTAGCTTTCCTTCAGCTTAAACAGCCAGAGTATCCAATTAGCTTTGCTCTATTCTATTCTAAGAGCATGAATGGCCATCAATTTCTTTCTTACAGCAACACAGATTCACCATTTTACTAAGTTTTTTCCATCAAAATGAAATGCTAGTTAGACTATGCACTGCAATATCCCACAGTTGATTGAGGTAGCAATGATCTTCCAGGATACATAAACATTGACATGCAATGCAACAGTCTAAAGATAAAATCAAGATTGTGTTCAGAACTGCATTTGAAATCACCAGTTAAACGAAAAAAAATGAAGATTGGAAGCATAGTATGCATTTATGTGAACCTCCTTACTGTTCTATTTACCCTCAAATAAAGAAACATTAAAAAGGCAAAAATATAAATCAAAGAGATTCACTTGGTTGGGATATCAACCCAACGGTTGGTTCAGAGTATAGACTAAGACTTGAAGAATGTTAGAAGGAGAGGGTGTTGAATAGATAATGGGGCCACCAACACAAGTATGTGTTCCAGTTTTTCTTATATATTAGGGCATCAGATTCAGGAAGTCTACCATATACAGATTTATGCTAGGAAGTGTTCAAAGGCATGTGCTGTGTTTTTTTCACATTAGGGCTATGATAAGCAAAGCTCAGTTTATACACAAAGCCCAGGGTAACTGACTTTTTAAAGCAAACAGCAGGTTATCCAATACCTCTGAAAAATATTCGATGCACTACTTCAGTGTCCGTAACACAGGTACCATGTGGTGATTTGGACTGTCATGATGCTGTCAATCTTTGAAATATTATCTGCATATATAGAACAAGAAGAAAACTAGCTGAACAATTCTACTGGTTCTTTTTAGATGCATTGCTGCAAGGGTTTTTACCAAAATCCCAGCAATTTTGCTTTCGCTTGTGCTCAGCAAAACCTAAAATTATTTCTTAGAACACTCTCAAATAAATTTCCTTACAAAGGAAGCCTTTATTAAACAGTATGTTGGCTAGTAAGGCAACCATGTGAAGTCAATCAAAGTGCAGAGAAACAGTTTCTTCATTGTTAGAAAAAATCTAAAACATATGTTTTCTGAAAAATGCCAAAAAGAATTGTGGTGTGAAAGCTATTGGGATGGGATGTTCTGTGTTAGGTGCAGAGCTAGAACTTCTACCAGTGAGAAATATAGGACATCTGGAATGAGCATCTAATAAGATCTGGTAGTAGAACTTCAGATCTCAAATCTCTTTTTTTTTTTTTTT
>VZSC01016208.1:235504-261829 GCA_013398225.1 Steatornis caripensis | reverse complement strand
GGGGGGGGGGGGGGGGGGGGGGGCAAACGTATTAGAACTTCAAGAGATGCTTTCTTTTATCTCACAGTTGTAATTACTTGCTACGTTTCTTTCATATTGTTTTCAACCCTCTAATATCTGATTAAAATGCTTTTTTGGTGAGCTTTTCACTTAGCGTCTTTATTTTTCCTTCACATATGCAGACACAATAATTCTCCTAGACCTTTCACTGTTTCTTCCCTTTCACATGATACCATGTCTTTGGAGATATCATCAGCTGTGATAATCGTTGGTTTATGTTACTCTAAATTATGCTAGCATAGATCTCTACTCAGACATGAGATTGTTTCATAAACTTTTGAGCTCACCCATTTTTTTAAGGGGGAAAAGATAGAGCTTGCTGCTGATATATACTTATTTTTCTTCTCTTCCATACAAAAATTTATAATAAACTGCGGGGATCTTCTTCTGCTAGACTGGTTCCTGATATTAGGTCTAATTTAGCCTTACCTCCAGATTCATAGTACACTACTCCAGCTGATGGCACTCCTCCAGAAAAAGAAAGAACCCTTGCCCCAAAAACAAAGCAACCCAAACACCTGTATTCTTTACCACTTTTTAGCTCTTCTTACGCACAGCAAACACTAAGAGATATTTTTGCCTTTAGGCATCATAGAGTGGCCTCGTAGCTGCTTGATTTTAGAAGTGGGGTAGTCAGAATGAGAAGAGAGGTTATAAAAATTAATCAAGAAAAAATATCTCACTCTTTTCTCATTTTTTACCTCAGTTGCCCCATCTCTATTCTTTCTTTCTTCTCTAAATTCACTGGAGAAGTTACCTGGGACCAACATCCTCTGCTTCTGTCCTAGATCCGCCCCCAGTCCTACAGCTTTTTCCCGTGCCATCTAGAAACATTTATTCAAAGATTTCTAAAGACTTCTTTCTAAAACTATCTCAGAATCGCAATTCAAGACCTTCCTGACTGGTCTCTAACCTCTAAGTGCTCTGACCTTTTCTTATAGACCCTCAACTCCCAAATGTAGGTAGCTGGTGAAGCACTGAAATCTGGAAGGTGCCATNCCCCAGTCCTACAGCTTTTTCCCGTGCCATCTAGAAACATTTATTCAAAGATTTCTAAAGACTTCTTTCTAAAACTATCTCAGAATCGCAATTCAAGACCTTCCTGACTGGTCTCTAACCTCTAAGTGCTCTGACCTTTTCTTATAGACCCTCAACTCCCAAATGTAGGTAGCTGGTGAAGTACTGAAATCTGGAAGGTGCCATGAGAACAAGAAAGAATTACTGAATGAACAACACAAAAATCACAGGGAAACAAAAGAATTTCCATTCTCTATGGTCAGGACAATGCATGTGGGCTTATATAAATTCAAAAAGGCAGCTACTCTGTCCCTTCGTGTGGCAGGCATTTTGCTGGGAGACGTGACCCCGTGCTAGCTCATGGGAAAGCAGAGGGCAAGCAGAATGATGGATGCTGTAACAGCCATGCACAAATTTTCCAGGGGAGCTGAGCAGTTGTGCCCGAGTTCCCCAGCAGAGACACTGGGTTTTCACCTATGCAGCAGCCCTCATCCTGAGAAACTGATAGATTATGCAGAAATAAATGAAGAGTATAAAAGGCATGATGAGAGTTATGCAGTCCCCAAGCGAGGAGACCATCTAAATGCCACAGTACAAGCATCCTTCATCCGTATAGGGGCTAGAGCAATTCCCAAAGGGAAGCAGACTCATTGGGGATCTTTTCGTGTGAAGGGGGGAAGTCGCCTTACACTGGATTGTCATCTGTTCCTTCTGCTGCCACTGAGACACCTCTTTCACACTAATCTAGGCTGTTTTCAGAGTAAGAGGGGTGGATTAAAGCCTCATTCATATCCATGTAAATATATAGGACTGTCAATTTTATCAGGTTCTGTTGGTCAGCCTCCCCCTCACCCCCCTTTTTTTCTTTTTGTGAGTGATTTAGTTTGGTGAAATAAATCAACGTGCTTCTCCACAGTTAGTATAGCTGTTTCACATAGATTTAACCCAGGAGTTTTAACCTAACATTTGCCGTGTGCTAACCATACGTTGCAAGCTGCAAAACCACCATAGATTTGCAGTGATTTTGAAACCACTTGATGTTACAGGAAAAAAACAGAAGTGGGAAGTTAGCCTACTGGGAGCACACTTTCCTACCATGGGATATGATGTGGCTGGTCTACCTGATTTCATGAACTATTTGTTAGCTACAGTTCTGGATGGGGTCGTGGAGAGGGGCCATGTTTCTCAAAATAGCCCATCAGAATGCACACACTATAGCTTCAGCCTTGAAGCACCGCTTCAGTAGAAAATCTTCTTGTAAGCATGGATTTAACAAAGCTGAGATATCAGAAGCACTAGATGTGTAATTTAGTATCTCTCAGGAACAAGAAAACTGAGAAAACTATGTAATGCCAACCTCAAAACAGGAATCACAGTAGAGGTATGAGCACTATGAGAGAGCAAAACAAAAGCAATGAATGCCAGCAGATAACATGAACAGGCTTGCAACATCACTTGATGGTTCTAGGACCATTTTCAATGTCTGTCATATTACTAAGGAGTACATTACAGGCTGAAAGTGCCTACCTTCAACTGCATAGTAAAGCCACGGTGTGAGTGTTATGTTACTCAAGTATTTAGGATTGCTAGACTGACAACACAAGTATCTTCAACATAGGCAAAACAAGAAAAACACCAGTACAAAATACACAAAGCATTTGAAAAGACACATTTCGGTTTCTAGAAGCACTGAGGAACTGGCACTGTCAATCAGGTTTAAAAAATTAATAAAAAACAAGCCTTAGCATTGAGACCTTTTCCAATCTTTTCAAAAAACTTGTTCTGATAATGTTCATGGGTACAGGCCATATTGTTCTTAATTTGCAGCTTATGTATGGTGATCCTATCTAAAAATGACAACAAATACATAAATCATGAAAGCCAGAAGTTTAGAGTAAAATTTAACTAAGCACCATCACAGATGACATGGGGAATAAAGATAAAAACTGTCAGTATAATTTTAGACCCTTTTGGTTTTGTTTGGTTTGGCATAAGGTCTTGATTCTTCCGTGTCATTTTTGGCATCAAAAGCCTGCAGTACCACAAGGTGGCAGTAAAAAATTACTTATTGCATCAATTTTGACACCTGGTTATGTAAACAGTAAATACACCTATTGTCCTAATGTTGAACTTATGCAAATATCAGCCTTATCTCATCTGTTATAAAAATGACACATGCAGTCAAGTTCTAACATTTGTGTGAAAAAAGCACTAATGTTGGTCAAACAATTAAATCATCTTAACTCAGGAATTATGAATTTTAATTTGCAATATAGGCAAAGTTGTTCACAGTAGAAAATTCTTTAAATATCTAGAATAATCAACCCCTTCTCTTCCATTCAGTAATCAAAATCCTTGAAATGAGATAGAAGAATAGGAACAATATCCCCATTTATTTTCCCCTATGATATGGAAAAATAAAAATTAGAATGGATTATGATTAACCTGCTTGCTTCTGTGAAGTACAGTAGAGCTACATGCCAAGCACAGTCCTCTGTAGAGCCAGTTAGTGGTACAATCTGCATCTTCAGGAACAAGCGTGAATATATAAAATCTTGCTTTTGTCAGAGGCAGTTGAGATTACTTCAATCCATTTGACATAAGAATAAACTCTTAAATTGTTATTGGCTATAAATGATCGCCCAAGCAGAAGGACATGATGAGGGTCACACTGCAGAGATTTGTTTTGCTGAGATCAGCCAAAATTTCCTCTTGTACCTTCTTTGTTGAGTGCACAAGTGTCAACATCATTTCATTTTTCCTATGCATAGTCGTCTCTTGTAACCCAAAGTAGTGTGGAGAGGGATCTGACTTGTCCAAATCCGAATCTTCAGTGTTAACTTCAAGTGTTGCTACCCCTGAGTCAGGGAAAGAATCATGCTTCCAGCCAGGGATGTGCTTAGTAGCATGCACAAATAGGCTCTTGTCATTCCCTATCAAGGGAACATAACATCAGTTTCTCATGCATTGGTTACAATTTCCATAACCTAGGCTGTATCATTTGTTAAATATTACCTCTGGTTTTGCTCAGTGGATGTTTCCACATCGTCCAACTACAGAATGGCGTGCTGCTTCTGAGGATATCGCAGCATACTAAGAAGTTGCTCCACGCTTCAATCTCTGTGTTTGGCAGATAAATTATTCTACATTTTTAAAATCTTTACATGTACAACCGTACTAAAACTTATCTTCAGCTGAAATCACCAGCTACAGTAAATCTTATTATTTATAGAGAGCTATAAAGACTGTATTTGCCAGGGTACATTAACAGACAGGAGAGGTCTAATCCCCATCCTACTGCCGTCGACATGGACATTTGTGTCCTTCCTGGCATTTAGGTCAGGCCTGAGAAGTACAGATGGCTTTGAAAGGCACTGAAGAGCTGTTCTAATCCTGTTGGTCTGTGCCTGACAGGCTGCAAAATGAGAGTCAGGTACTTGGCTGCCCTCCCCACAGGGCTGCTGCTAAGGAGCTGCAGCTCTTTGCAAGCACCCATACAGCTGGTTCATCAGTAGTTGCTAACAAATTTTATTTCAGGCATGCTAAGACTGCTGATGATGCGGACCCATCGGACCTCCTACAGGGCATAGAGATTGGCATCACGTCCTTTGAGACGAGGCTGGCTTCGTGAACTTGAAAGCTGGAGGCACAGTCGCTACAGATGCCACCAGCTCCACACCACAAGGACAAATCAGGGAGACAACCAGCCTTTCCAAGGAGTGTCTCTGCTTTGATCTAGAGGAATAAGAGAGTGATTTTCTGAAATTAAGGATTGTAGAATGGCCTTTGACAGAGCAAAACAAAATAAATAAACCTTCAACATAAGGAAAGCTGTTCAAAAGTTAACTCTTTAGTGCATTTAGCTACTGCCCTGCACGGAAGATAAATGAAAATGGTATGGAGAAAAGACTAAAAGTGGTTTAATTTTTTCCTTTTTTTAAGCTTACATTGGGGAGTGAGGAGAGCGGTAGTAAGAGAGGAAGTACAAATATGCTCCGAGGAACTGTATTTTAATTTTTTCTAAGAGAATCTCCAAAACTACAAAGCCTTAAGCAAATGTGTTTTCCTCTGAGTTTGAATCATGGGCAGCTAGAGATTAGAATTTGCATGTCCTGAAGCTTCCTTCCTCTCATGATGGTGTATCACACAAAAAGGAAAAAACAAAAAAAAACACACAAAAAAAATAGGCCTTGGATTTGCTTCCTAAAAATTCAACACCTGGTTCTGGGTTGCTAGCCAGGACGTTCCATGAAGTTGACGGACACCAGAGATGTTTTCTGAGAGGGCAGAGAAGCACAAGGACCTTCTGAGTACAGCCACCCTGTCCCCAACTCAGTCCTCACTGTGAGATCCTGCTGGGCCGGCGGAGGAAAGCAGAGCTACGGCAGACTGAAGGAGTGCAGAAAGGGAGAAAAAACTGATGAAACAACTGGTAGTTGAGGCCTCTGAGATTTTGCCACAACCAAGTAGTTGGTGGCAGGATTACTGGGACAGAACTGGAGGGTCTCACCTTTAAACTGGCTCTTGACTCCCCCCGTCCTCTTAATTTAAAGACTTGGACAAGGGGACAGGGGCTGGTTGCTCTCATGTCCGCATACTCAGCTGTGACAGCATGGTTCCATGCTCCCCTAAGGTATGGTCTGCAGGTGAGCTATACTGCATACAGTGTCCTGCAAAGTCTACCACTACACTTTCACTTGTGATCGTTGTAGCAGATTTTGTCAAACACTTCCAGTGCAACCTCGTGAATCCCAGATGACCACTGACGCTTTGATTCCTGCAGATACCAACTGAAACAAATAAATGGGATTTGGATTCTATTATAAAAAAGACAACTTCTTTCAGTGGGGTGTGCTGCAATAAGTAATTTTCAATCTTAATAGTCAGGAGCTCTTCCATATAATATTTATGAAAGGATGTGGTTTAGGCTATTCTGTACTCCCAGATGAGAAGTGATTGAAAAAAAATTAAAAAGTAATTATGTGCATTGTCAGCAGGAATTTAGGAATATAGTATGTGTTATAATAGGCAGAAAATGTGATTTAACCCTACAATAACTGGCCTTTTTTCCTTGCATGGATAATACCTTGCAATAAGAAGAAAATTTGATTTGGAGTATAAATTTAAGGATAAATACAAGATGGTGGCAATTTATATATATTCTGTGAAAGAAAATCAAATTTTCAGTGCTATTATCTTCTCAAATGCATAATTGTAACGATGATTAAAGATTTTATTACTAGTATTTTTAAAAAATATATTTCCAGGTGTTTCAAAATGCTTCTGTCTCCTGGCAATGTTAATTACTTTCTTCCAGATAAAGATGTGTAACTTCTACCTGGCCAAGATTTGTCTCCCTGTGGTGTCGGGAGACAATCAGAGAAGGCCAGAAGTAGATGTTTGTTGAGGTCTAACCCCGGTAGGCAGCTCAGTCTCACACAACCTGTTGCTTGCTCCCCTCCAGTGGGATGGGGAAGAGAATCACAAGAGAAAAACTGAGAAAACTCATGGGTTGAGATAAATACAGTTTAATAGGTTAAGTAAAAGCTGTGCATGCAAGCAAAGTAAAGCAAGGAATTCATTCACCACTTCCCATCGGCATGCAGGTGTTCAGCCATCTCCAGGAGAGCAGGACTTCATCACGCATAACAGTTACTTGGGAAGAAAAATGCCATCACTCTGAGAGTCTCTGCCTTCTTTTTACTCCAGCTTTATATGCTGAGCATGATGTCATATGGTGTGGAATATCCCTTTGGTCATAGGGATGTCCCAGCTGTCCTGGCTGTGTCCCCTCTCAGCTTCTTGTGCACCCCCAACCTGCTTGCTGGTGGGGTGGGGTGAGAAGCAGAAAAGGCCTTGACGCTGTGTAAGCACTGCTCAGCAACAGCTAGAACATGGGTGCGTTATCAACACTGTTTTGGTCACAAATCCAAAACGTATCACCATACAAGTTATTATGAAAAAAATTAACCCTATCCCAGCCAAAACCACTACAAAGTGGTCAAGAGATTATTAATATTTATTATTATCACATCTTCATACCACCGCAGACAAAACTGACTGGTGTCACAAGTCATAAATAACTACTACTGTGTCTCTTCATAGTCTCTTTCAAATGTGCGTCCTTCAGCATGCATGTCTTTCACGTTTGCTTATGTGCGGTCCCGCAACTCTCTGGATTTCTGTGTCTGCAGGACTGTCTGGTTCTGGTAGCTTCATGAAAAACACGAGAATATCAAAACCCAGCATGGATGTGAGCACTTTAATGCATGACCAGCTGGTGGGTTCACGCTGCCTAGCTGGTCTGCAGAGGCTCAGGAACTTCCCATGGCTTGCCCACATGGACTTCATGAAGCATTTTCTGAAAGAGCAGCACCATGCAACCCCTGTTGCAGAAGCGGAGCAGGGAGGGAGGTGTACATTTTTTGTCCTGGGTTTTGACTGGAATCAGTCCAAGTTTCAGACCAGCAAAGGAACATTAAACAAATTGAGATGATGATGGAACAATACTGAAGCCATTTCTGCTACAAACTGTTCATCTAGGCGTAGCCTGAAAATACACCAGACTATGCTGGAACCACATTTTCCATTTCTGTTAGAACAAGAGCGTTATTTACAGGACAGTTCATTTTAAGACCAGGCTAATTACTGAACAAACTTTGAGGAGAAAAACAAATTACATTTATGTCAGTAGAACACAGGCTAGGTAATTGATTGCAGAATTAGAAACAAAGAAAAGAGAGGAAAGAAGGATGGGGGGAAGGAAAACAAAGTTAAATTTGAAATAAAATAAAAAAGAAGAAAAAAAGACGAAGAAAAAATATATTGAAGTGCCTGTTAGTTCCATCCTGAGATGATAGCTCTGTTCTCCATCTTCCCTTCAGGATCCTTTTCCAAGGCATCGCTCAGATACTTAGTTGAAGAGAGCTTCCAGCAAGGATTTCTCTGTCACAGTCTTACCATTGAGAACTGATTGTTTCTTTTGATTAAAATTCTCATTTATACTACTGCCCAATAAATAACTGGGGGTACAGATGGGTACTGCCAGTATCCCAGTGCTCTCTGGTCCTGATATTCAATCTGGAGACAGCATTGCATCCTGATATCAAGTGATTTCATTGCTCTCCTCCTATCTCGATCAGAAAAGTTATTCTGTTGGTTATATATGTCGGTAGCAAAGAAAGTACTGTCAAATTTGTTTTCATGATCAGGCAGCCTGGTTCTGACTGATGCGTAGTCTCTAATGCGAATGCACAGAGGATATTTCTTTCATTAGACTCCATACATCCATCATGCTGGCTAAACTAGCCTATTCTTTCCAGCTCAGACAATTCCTTTAGCTTGTTACAGAATTTCAGTAATCACATATTTTGCAACCCAAGTAATATCTAAACACCTCATTAATACCACAGTAATCAGCTTGTGCACTGAGTTCACAGCCAACAAATGTGATTTATAACTAAATGGACTAGAGAGTCCATTTACATTTTACACAATGTTTTAGAGGATACTTCAATAATCTTCATATACTCACCCTTTTAAAGAAAATGAAGCAGGCAGTACATGTTTCAAGAACTCCAAATACACAACAAGCACATGATGAAAGGAAACTCCATTATGTGGAATCACAATTGTTGTTCTTGAGTGCACTGGTTTAAGCATTATAAGGGAATTGGAGCTACCATTGTCCATGTACGTCCTTTTCGCTCCAGTGTCACTTCCATGTTCTGGTTTTTTTTATGAAAAATAAGTCCATGAGTATAATCTGGTTAAGAGATACAGCGAACTTCGAGTGGGTCCCCAGCCTGTTTGATTACTGGGAATTTAGAATCTAGTGACCCTTTACAGATCAGTTTATACAACACCAGAGAACCAGCTTGTTTGATTGGTCTTTGGATTAGGGTCAGGATTTACAGCAAAGTTGTAATGCTGTACTGATGAATAAATGAGAGCTCTGAAGTCATCTACTCTAACCCAAAGTAACATGATTAATTCTGCACAATAATTTATTTGTAGTTATACGTTTTTATCAGTTAAGTTAGGGAGTTAACTCCCTCCAGAAGACCGTAAGTTAGGGATTTGAGAATGAGATCAGCATAGGGTATTAATTCACTGCAGCACTTCAGAATGAATCTGTTTATACTTGGAGAGCCTCAGTTAAAGTCAGCAAGCCAGGTTCATCTACAATACGTTCTTACATTTGAAATGTCATCTTTGGAAATCAATGGTGATGAGATTTGAACCTAAACAGGTGGAAGTGTTGTAGATGGAGCGTATGAAACTTGTGGAACTTGAGGTTTCTGAACCTCTTAAGCTGTATTAAGGCTTCCTAAAATCTTTTTGCACTTCATCTTCTGTATTCCTGTCATTTAAATACACATTTTATAATGATATTCTCCTTTAAAGAAAACATTATAGTGTAGCAATAAAAGTTATAGTACTTTTTGGTATTTGGTCTCCTAGAATGGAAGAAATTTGACCAGAACTGAGTGAACAGATGTTCAACTGCGTATGCAAAGTAGGGGCAATGCTGAATTCAGACTATGTGACTCAGAAATTTTTCCAGATGGGTCTTAAAAAACTTCAAGAATGGAGATGCCACAGGCTGCTCCAGTGTAGGTTGCTCTCTGGGCAACCTGCTCCACTGCTTGACTTTTCTCATGGGGAAGTTTTCTTCCTTCCATCCAGTTGGTGCCTCTCCTGTTTCAGTTTATGACTTCCGTCGCTTGTTCTCTTGCCATGTACCTCAATGAAGAGCCTGGTTCCATCTTCTCACTAATCTCCCATGAGCTTCTGGGCAGCTGTTAGTAGGTCTCCTTGAAGCCATCATCTCTCCAGGGTGAGCAAGTCCTGGTCCCTCAGAGTCTTTTCACAGGGCAAGTGCTCCAGCCCTGACTGCCTTGGTGACTCTCCACAGAACTTAGTCCAGTTTGTCAATGGCTGTTGTCAGAACTGCTTCAAAAATTAATTTAAAAATGTATATACTTGTGGGAGATCTGTATTTCAGGCAATTTTCATGCTGAGAAAAAGATTAAAAGTGTGAAGGGTCTTTTCCCCATTACAGCAGGGTATGGTTGACCCACTTCATAGAGTAGCAGTTCAGACAGCTGCCAAACCCAAATTAATTTTGTGTTTCTGCTTCAGATATACCAGGCCCTATATTGCCTGAATATGACTTCAGTAGGTTATTAACTTGGGTTGTGAGAAACAATATCCTGGCTGCTATGTGGACGGAGATGACCTAACTACAATTATTGATTTACATAAGCAATGAATGACAGAGTAATTTTATATTGGATGAGATCTTAGGTCCGTCTCACCCAATATTTTCTCTTCAACAATGTCCTCAAGCAGATGCTTAGGAAAGAGTTCAAGAACGCGGACAGAACATCAGAAATCCTTAAATCCTTGTACATACCTTCCCTGCTTCCAGCAATTCATAGCTGAGGGTCTTACTGTGTGTGACAGAGTTAAGCTCCAGATCCTTATGTTTAATAAACATCAGTAGATTCACCTAAACACATTTGTTTATTTCTTAAATGACTTCCTCTATACTCACTGGCAACAAGTTCCAGTATTTAGTCATGTTATTGGAAAAACAATTCATTTAGTCATGCTGTGTAAAAAACAACTTCTTCTTTTTGCTCTAAGTCTACAGTTTCTTCACTTGACTCGCTGTTCCCTAGTATTGCGAGAAACAGTGAGCAGATGCTCCTCATTCACCATTTCCATGTCATTAATGATGTGATAGTCTTTTCATATATCTTTTGCTATGCTTCTTTATTCTCTCTTCTTAAAACCAAATTATCAAATTACTTGAGCTCCTTTCAGAGGGAAGCCATCCTGTAAGATGGACCACCCTTTTTTACCTTCTTCTGTTCGGTTCTTTGTTTCAGTTGTAGCTCTCCTAGATCTTTTTTGAGATACTTTGTCTGGAGCTGTATTTGGCTGTCACTGAAAGCCTATAATTTAATTTCAGTGACAGTTCTTGTGGCAAGATATCAAACTATAGTTTAGCAGGTATTCATCAAAAGTGGGACACATGCAAATTATCTTCTGAAACTATCCCCAAATCAACCATCATGAAAAGATTGCCATCCAAACAGTGAGACAGAAGTTCCAGATGTGACTCAAGGGCAATATCCAAAGTATGCAACACATTAATATTTTACTAGCAAGGTCATAGTATGCTGCCAGAAGAAGCTCCTAGGTCTTCCTCTAGCACTATGCTACATCTTGCAAATCCTTGATTTGAACAGCAAAGAAGCAAACTGGGAACATACCGTGCTCCTGAGTCTGCCCTTCCAATGGTTGCAGACTTAGCTACTATGCGTAAGATCTCTGGTGGGTATGTTTGTCATGATTATCAACTATTAACCTGGAAGCAGGTTGCTTTGTATCAATACTTTGGCAGAAAGCGGAATGAGCTCTTTATTACTATCTGTGGTAAACAACACACAGCGAGCAGCCTGCATTGTATTTCTCAGATTTGTCAAAAAATACACTTTCTTTCAGCTCATAAAGCAAAGTGCTATCTAACTTTGAAAAAAAACCCAAAACAATACAGCTATTCATTGCCATAATACAGTGAAACTAAAAATATTTTCATTCAAGTGAGTAACAAAACACTTTTTAAGATAAAAATATGAATATTTTGCAAATTAATTGTGCATGGTCTTGTAAAAAATAAGGTATATCTTAAAATAGTTCCAATAAAAAAATTTACCAGTCTACTACTGGCAGAATATAAGTTGTCCTACTCAAGAGAAGATGATAATTCATATGAAGTGATAATCATATTGTGCTAAAAAATTGCGGTCCAAGTTTGAGCTCCTGCATGTGCCATTTATGATTTTAGTGTTGCTGGCTTGGGAAGAGAGACTTAGTGTGATACAAATCCAGTGAACATATACATTGTGTGCTGGGGTCTCTTCTTGGATGTGACTCATTTCTGTTCTCAGATAGGTAAATCTTAGACTCTTAGTTGGGATGATTCACAGTGTGAGGAGGTCTGCAGAGGACCAGGGCCAGGATAGTCCTACATTTGATGAAAATGGAGAATTAACCCCCTGATAATGTCTTTCCTGACTGTCTGCATCCAGCTTCTCTGGGGGCAGCACAGTCCTTTGACCTACCAGTGACACAGGTTACAACATGTGCACTCTTCTGTCTCAGGAGTTCAAACATGAGTTGACAGGACTGAAGCTCTAAATTCTTCCTAGCGTTTTGTTCGTTTTCTGTAAAAGGGATGAGCCAGGCAGTTCTGAGAAAAGTGAATTTTTTTTTCCTCTCAGGAGCTTACAGTTAAAGTGACATGCAGGTTATGACATCTGTGTTGAGAGGACTGACATGGATGATTTATTCATATTTAGGAACAGGATTAATTTCATAATAGCATAAAATCCCCAGAGGTAAAAATTAAAAAGCTAACAGCAAAGCACAGTAATTGAATGTTAATCTTAGACTAAACCAGGCCCAGGGATTTTTAAGTTATTAATTTTTATTTGCTATAATAGCAGCAGCAGCAGAAGCAAGAAGATGAAGTCGATATAGTTTGTTTTCCTGCCAGAGTGTGGATGAGAATGGCAGTAGATCCCAAATACAACTGCAAATGTTTTAAACCTGTGTGTAATGGTAACAGACTCTCTGAAACCATCCATCTATCAAACATATAAATAATCAGCAGTTTAACACTGCTGCCAAGATTCCATTAAATACTCCTGAAATAATTATTTCTGCACACGTAAGAGCACCTCAAGCTGAATGGCTAAGCAATAACTGGAAAAAGAATGGATCATATTCTCATGAAAAACATTTGAATGCTTGAAGGCCAAGGAGACAGAGAAGCACATTGAGAGGAAATTACTGGCAGGGATGTGAGAAGAAATACGGATCGAAGGCAGTAACCCAGATATTTACAGTACAATTTCCTCAGCTGTTGTCTGGACAGCTAGTTCTACATGGTTGTAAAATAAAGGAAGGCTTGCTTTGGGGCAGAGAAGTAAACAGTTCAGTTAATAAGGAAATATGATGTTGCGTGAGGAATTCCTTCTTGAGCAGAGACACTAATAACTCAGATCTCCAAAGAGATCTTCCTCTCAGGAAGTTTTGCTCTTTGAACTCTGAACGTGCGCCCTTTGCAGATGGTGACATGAGTCGTTTCAGACAGGGTTGCTGGAGGCTTCTGGACAAGGCCAAGTTTTCAGGACTGTTGACATGGCAGGTCTGTATGCATTCGTTCTGCTAGGTGAGGTGGGCCCAAGGCTTCCCCCTTCCCTGGTCGCAGGTTGTTGTGGCCTGGCTGGTACTCACAAGTGGGAGACAGATTTGGCCAGGAAGTCACTCTCAGAAATATTGGCACAAAGTAGCAAGATGTTTTGCTTTTCTGCTGAGCCACATGAGGATGGCCTGCCTGAAGGAGCACCAGATCAAATGGAGGTCTTTGCCTTTAGTACTTAACCATGAAGCTTGAGTAATATGTCTTAACCTCAAGAGATGACTCATGATTACAATGACTTGACATCCTTATCTGATATCAGTAAGATTTGGGTTTTTTCTGAGACCAATACACAAAGCAACCAGAGATTTCAAGCTGTCTCCATGAAATGATCTTTTTGTGGTTATTACTGCAAAAGAACAAGATAGAATTGCACAAATATGTTAATAAAAATTTCTAACTCAATTCTGCATCAGTCAGAGGGCCAGCTGTGAAGTATTCACCAACAAAAAACCTCCAATAAATTGTACTTTTGGGGCCAAATAAAGAACAAGAAAAGAAATTAAAAGATGTGAGATTAGCTCATAGGATGATCCCCTTGAGGAAAAAAGTGATTACATTTACTACAAATGACAAAATAGATTCTGCTGGAGATTTTATTTAAGTATAACTCTTTTTCTACTGGGCATCAAAGAGTTATTACCAAGGAGATAGAAGAGGAAATCCAAAGAATTAAAATTCAAAGTCAACAATATTTATCTCTACCATTATACATCAAACTGTCAAACGATTTTGTTTTTAAAAAATGATTTTATGGTGTTTCAAAGGAAACTGACATTCGTATGGTGAATTCTGCTTTAATGCTGGGGCTGTTAATAGGAAATTGTGTAATTACAGAGAGAAAAATCAGTAATATGCTTAATTCAGGAAAGCCAAATTCCTGCTGATGGTGGCTTCTCAGATGCATTTTATTTACATTTTAGAAAACATCTGTCCCTACTGACGTTACAAGTTGTTAGCTACTGATTAACTATAACCTTCCGCTAGTGAAAAGCACATTCGGAATTCCACTTAGGAGAATAGTATTATGGCTTTCCTTTCATGATTTTCCTGTCTGTTTCACTAATAAATATATTGTCATTCATAATGAACTACTGCGTTATCGAATTGCACAACAGCCTACACTGTTACATGCTTGCTCTGTATGTAGCAGATTTTTTATCTTTTTTGATGCACAGGACTCATTTCCTTTCGATTTATCCCTCTGATATGGAAAAGTGAGAGCATTTCACTTCAAATTTAATTTGAAGGCAGACAAAATCTGAAATCATGTCCCTAGATTTGTTATGCAATTAAGGCCAAAGGCAACTTATATTTTACTTCTAGATAACGCAACATCATCTTATTTATTACAAAGTGACACCTGGTCAAACAGTTTGGGATACCAGAGTAGAATTCCGTTGTGCTAGCATAAGGTATATTGTGTTGAGTTGTCCTCAGGTATCCCACATGGTTTTCAACTGCCAGCACAGGACTATGAAGGTCTCCCAAAGGTCTTCCATTGATCTCACTCTCTGCAATATCCCACTTGAATTCCAGTGGTTGCATGTAGGCATCAGGAAGCCCTTCCTAACACTTCTGAACATCGGTAACTAAAGTCTGGGTACCTACACATGAGCAGGCTCCCATCACAGTCTGTACATCCGAGTGAGCCTCGGGAGTTGCCCGACGGCTGGGTGTCCAGTGTGGTATGATCTGATAAATTAGGTCTATGTTATATAAAGGACTTTTGTAAGATCATGTGAAATTAGCAACATCAGTTAGCAACACATCACTTAACTATTGTGAATGTGTAAATATTTTTCCGGCCTTTTGTCTTTCACAGAGCTTCCTCCCCCTGCCCTGTACATGCCTGGCTTTATCTGCTCTGCTTAACTTTTCTGAGATTGATTTAAGTGGTGCTAATGGTCATAAATAAAGTAAATATCCATTCAGAAATGAAATCACTTTAATTATAGAAGGTTTTCCTGCTTAAAAAAAGGAAGAAACTTTTCTTGGTTTTGTGAAGCCAATTTTTGTTTTACAAGACCAAGTTTTCAGCTAGTTCACAGTGAAGTCTCTAGGGACGTTGTAGCACTTATTCATAAGTATTTAATACCTAGTTTGTCTATTTGAAAGTAAATTATCATTGGAGTCTAATCTGAAAATCCTCTGAAATTTACAATCCCATAATGACCAGGTAGAGAAATAGTGTAATTTAGCTTAAAACCTTCATTCCTCACATACTCTTTTTTTAAAAGTTTTCAGTAACAAAAATATAATCTGTGGCTCTTTACATAATCATTCTATATCCAAACCTATTTTGTATTGCACCATGCTTCTAAATCCTGTTTCCTTTACTGTCACTGTGCGTCTTGTAACTTTTCCCCAAACCAATCCATCTGCTCCGCTTGCCCAGTTGCTACTGGTACGCAAAGTCAGTCACAAAAAATTCTTTGGAGACTCATTTGGCTTCAGCTTTATTTTCCTATCAGCCAAGGTACTTATATAGGGTAGTATGCCCCATGATGCCACAAGGGTATCTGAGATCTACCTCTGTAGGCCAACGCTGTCCTGTGGCAGCATCTTCACTCTCAGTTAGTTTAGCAAGAGTGGAATGCTTATTAACATAGCTGTTTATTGCTTTGTTTCTGAAACATAGCTGAATTTTTTTTTTTTTTAGTTTGTCTTTTTTTAGGGTTACAATCTAATGTCTAGGCCACTGACTAGGTGCTGGCCTGAGGTTCAGCTAACTCAACAAGATGTTCAGTGAAAAGTTACCAAATGTGAGAAATTGCTGCATGTGCTGGATACCTGTGTGAGAAGTTGACAGAAGACAGTGCCACGAACACTGACTGGATTTCACAGGTTGCTAAGGAGGAGTTGTATCAGATGGCCAGACTTCACAGATAACTGGAAGGGAGAAGAATCTTCCAAGGCCAAGCAGTACCGAGATAACTGGAACAGCAATAGTTTGCATGGCCAAGATCATCCAGGTAACAGTAATACCAGAAATACTTAATGTGGGTAAGGAGGTAGCAAAACTGATACCAGTGGAGAAAATATAATTGGGGCAGGATGTTTACTTACAAAGAGGTTGGGGTAGAGAAAAGGAGGTGCAAGAATAAAAAGCAGGGTTCCAAGAACTGGGAAAAATGATAATAAGGTATGTACACCAGGTGCGCCTAGTGCTGTTTAGGGCTTGATCACTGCAGCTGCATGAGGACAATAAATCAAGTTCAGATCGTATCACATGAGTGAAACCTGCTTCCACTCTGAGGAGGACACTGCAGACCCAAGTGCTTTCCCTAGATAACTGGAGAACACCCAGGACGTGCAGATCGAGCATTTTGGTATCACCATGTCAGCACATTCAAGGTCTGACAGCATTGGCAATTATCCTCCACTTTATAACATTTTTGTTTGAAAAAGTGCGACAATAAAGAGGATCTACTGATGGTATAAATGCCTTCCAGTTACTGCTAAAAACATGCATGTGAGACAACAGGCATGTATGACATGAATAAAGTGTAGCAACAGGAGAGTTGCATAGCTGCAAGTTCTGGTTTTGGTAGTAGTGGGACTCAAGGACTTCTGCTCTAAAACTGTTCACTCTTCAGCAAGGTTATAGTGAGGAGAGTTGTGGTTTTGATCAGGTCTAACAGGAAATCCTTCTGTCTCTTTCTCTGCAAAGACTGTGTGGTTGTGCTCCCAGGCTCCATCCTCTACAGTATTAAAAATATGAGGATTAAATCATCTGGTTTTGGGTGACAGAGTGGAGGATGGTAATAAGGGAGAGCAGAAGTTGAACAATGCTTGTGGTCATTGTCAGCTGTGCTGAAAGAAATGATAAAATGAACAAAATGTAGAGTAGCACATACAATCAGAAGTTGAGAACTGTGAACTATTCCTACAGGGAACCTGTATTGGATACTCACTAATGGACAGGAATGTTCTGTTTTCAAGGTGTGGAGGGGGAGGAAGAAAATTTATTATTACTTCAGAGCAATATGGTATTTTCTACTCCAATATTGACTAAAAAGTCTGTTGAATAGAGGTTACTATAGTTGAGTACTTTTGTATATGAAAATATGGATATCTAGTATTCTTAAATAACTGGCTGAAGATCTATCTGGGCCATTAATATTAATTAATTAATATAATGAAACAGCAGACAAGTTTTAGAGGCCTAAAAGAAGTCAAGACCAATATTTATTGTAAAAAGAAAACAATGTTATAAGTGAAAAAAATAGCTTACACTGTGAACACTAATGTGTAGAAGATAATCAAATATGTGTGCCTGTGTCCAAAATTGAACTTTTCAACTCTAGGCAGAAGCCTGTTACTTGGCCACTGCAAATGGTGCAGGCTAGTTGTAAATTTTAATGATACCCGAATTAAACAATTGTGGCATGTCTCGAATTTTCCAGTTAACAAGAAGACACAAAACAGGATCACACAGTCAGGGATCTGGTTACACATTGTGCCTAGACTGTTAGACGTATAGATTATTCAGACTGGAGAAAAACCAAGGGCTAAATATGCTGCAAAGAAGAAGTGATGCTGAAAAGAAGGGTCCCCAGAAAAAAAAGCTCTTGGAAAGGAGACCCGGAATGGAGACCCAGAAAGGAAGTGGTGAAGATCCTGGAAGTGGGGTAAGATCCCGAGATGGGATAGATGAGTGGAGATAAATTCTGGGGGACACTCAGGGACCTGGGCCAATAAACCCTGGTAGCGGTAAGTGTGAACAGCAGCATGGTGGGAACTTGTTTGATTTTCTGCCTAACCATTGCAGACTGGCAACAGGCTTCCTGATGGGAAAGGAAGTTAATACCCAGCAAAATGCTATGGGATCAAGTGATTGCAGCGTCTGTGTGAGATAATCAAGTAGGTCAAAAGCTCTAATCTCAGAGGTTCTTAAATGATCTCCAGTATCCAGATCCACTCTCGGTTGTCATTTATTCTATCCTGCCTGTGACAGTCACCCAAGCTGTTATCTAACTGTTCCCATGATGACTTCCCCAGGAAAAAATATAAAATGAATGACAGAGGATTGAAATCCTTAAACTATGATAGGACCATAATATAATCAATTTCTATTAAAACAGTTTATGGAAAATAGATTTTGTCAAACTAATTTGATATCTATTAATAAAAGTGTTAGTGTCAATGTAATATAATCCTTTATTGGTTTTGACTTAGTGCTGCCTGACATTTAGATTAAAAAAAAAACAGTGACACACAATCAACATGACATACTTGTAATGTATTAACAGCTGGCTGACAGATAGGTCTCCAAATGCCATTGGCAATGAAGATTCATCATCACATGAGGTTTCTAGTGCAGGCCTGTGGAAATCAGCTCTTGCCCTCTGCTATTTGACATTTTTTCATCTGTATCTTGGAAGAAAAACATTTAAACCTTGGTTTCAATAAGTCGATGACAAAACACTTGGAGGAGTGATAAATAATAAAATAGACAGGTGCTCTGCAGCCTTTCACAGAATCTCAGAATCACAGAATGGTAGGGGTTGGAAGGGCCTTCTGGAGATCATCTAGTCCACCCCCCCTGCTAAAGCAGGTGTGTCTAGAGCAGGGTGCACAGGAACGCTTCCAGGCAGGTTTTGAATACGAAAACTACAAGAAAACATCATGAAAAGATAATAATATACCAATAGGATGGTTAGAGTGCTTCAAAGTGCACATACACATCTTGTGCTTTTGTAGTTGGTGGAGAGAAATAGACATTTATAGATTCTGATTCGTCCTAGTGTAAAACTAAAACAGGTTGACAGTACAGATGTTATAGAGGTCTGTTTTTCTCCCTTAATCATAAAAGGAGCCCAAGTCAATTAACTTGAATGTAGGTTTTTCTACTGTAAAGATTTGCGGTTATGTGTAATAAATCAGTGTGGTTGCTGCCATGTCAAAAACATATGTATGAGTTTGTTCAATAACTGCATGGTTGGATATATTCAGGAAGGTGGAACTCTCTGAGTATTAGTAGATGTATACTTTTTGGCAAATTCTGGGGAATATAGATAGTAACTGAAGGATTTTGAGTGACTCCTGTCAGAGTTACCACAGTTGTTTTACATACAAGTTCCAAATCCAGGAAAGATTAATCAAAACCTTTTGGGATAACAAAACTATCTCTTTGTCCTAAAGAAAAGTGCTCCTGAGAAGTTGCGTTTAAATGCTATTTCTCAGACCACAGGACAAGATGGACTCACCTGGAAATCTTTGTAAGACAGACCTATTTTGACCGTTATTTATTTTTTCTTGCATTGTGTTCTTTTTCTTTGTTAAAAACAACTTTTATTTCCTGTCATTCTACAAATACAAGCAGGACAATCAAGCAGCCATTAATGTTTCAGAAACATTTCTTCCTCTGCATTTCTAATGTCCATTGTTCTGGAGAAGATTATTCTATATTCAAGCCTGGCCTACTCAGTGATCCATTCATGGATGATTCCCACTCTACTCAGTACTGTTGCTGTTGTACCTGTAAGGAATGTGCAATAGAATCCAACACTAAAGCGGTAGAGTTTTTAAAAAAGCATTAAAATTCCTGTCCTTTAACTTTTTGTCGCTGATCTCAGGTCCTTGTCTTATAGCAGGTCTGTATTTTGGCCATGGCATATTGAGAAAGATGATGTTTGAATTCTGATGAGAGCTACAGAAGTAGTGCTTGGGGCCATGAACAGACACATATTTTCTCTCAGGGGCTTTGAGATGAGCCTCATTAAGTCTTATACAACACAGACTATAGATAGTAGAGGAATGTATTTGCAATCCCATCCAGCTCAGCTATGTAGCAGATCATTGTCCTCTATACATGTGTTCTTTTCTGCGAATTGAAATCTCCTTCTCAGGGACAGGCATCTCGGCTCCCATGAAAAGTATTTCCAGTAGAGTCTTCCTCACCCTGGGTCTATCTATCTTCTGTTTGCTCCTGTGATTGAAAGTAATGGAATGTTCTATTAATGGTGCAAATGCTCCTCCACTATCCTAATTATTCTTTTAGCCATTAATGAAAAGAAGAAAAGCAATTCCAGGGGTCAGGTAGCACTGGAGGAACATGTGGTTTCTGTTCTGTGTTTGTACTCTCTGTTTTCATTAAGTATTTCAGGTGCAGCTCTGCCAAGCAATAAACAACCTGAAGTATATGCGAATCTGAAAATAACACTGGCAAAATAATAATGAAAGGAGGTATAAGAGAAGAATATGCCATGAAAACAAATGTAATGATACTCCTGTTACATTTTTATCCAACCTTTTTTATACTTGATTTGAAAAGGGAAGTTTATGTACCCAGTTTTTAAAGACACATATCTGGCAAGGATACGTTGGAGCAATTGTAAACAGGCCATTGTAATTGCTTGGCCCATACAGGGCATTCAAGCTAGCACAGCTTCAAAAAAAAGTATAAATGGAGGTTCGCTCCCCTGTAAAGGAATCCACAGGAAAGCAATCTCCCTGTGCTCTCTGCCAGGTGCCCATCAAGTTATTCTATCACTCCCCCTCCTCAACAGGATAGTGGGAGAAAAATAGATTGAAAAGCTCATGGGTCAAGATAAGGACAGGGAGATTACTCACCAGTTACTGTCACGGGCAAAATAGACTCAACTTTGGGAAAATTAATTGAATTTTTTGACAATTAATCAGAGTAAGATAATAAGAAAAAAGAACAAATCTAAAAAAAATCCCCACCTTCTCCCCAGCCCTCCCTTCTTCCCGGGCTCAACTTCGCTCCCAACTTCTCTACCTCCTTCCACTAAGCAGCATGGGAACAGGCAACGAGAGTTGTGGTCAGTTAATAATGTTTTGTCTCTACTGCTCCTTCCTCCTCACACTCTTCCCTTGCTCTGGTGTAGGGTTCCTCCCATTGTACATAGTCCTTCACCAGCTTCTCAAGATTGGTGCTTCCTATGGCCTGCAGTTCTTCAAGAACTG
Source organism: Steatornis caripensis (assembly GCA_013398225.1). Lineage (NCBI taxonomy): Eukaryota > Metazoa > Chordata > Aves > Caprimulgiformes > Steatornithidae > Steatornis > Steatornis caripensis. The sequence continues at coordinate 240,540 of VZSC01016208.1, read as the reverse complement.
CTCCAGCATAGGTCCTTTCCATGGGAACAGTCCTTCAGGAGCAAACTGCTCCAGCGTGGTTCCCCTGTGAGGCCACAGGTCCATCTCTGGCATGGGCTCTCCATGGGCTGCAGCTTTCTTCATGACCCATCCACTTGCTCCACAGGCTGCAGTGGAGTTCCAGAAGCAACTGCCATCCTGGGGGGGAAGGACAGTGCAGCTCTTGCTGTGTTGCAAGTATGGGCCATCTCTGTGCTTGACTCAGATGCGCCTTTCACCAACAGATGCAGGGCCGCTCTCCAGAGGCGTTACAAGTTTACAGCAGACAACGTGACAGAGAATTTTGGGTTCATGTCACCTAGTAGTTACTTACATGCCTCTGTGCACCGCATCTGCCTTAAAGGCAAAGTTGTACCCCTGCTGCTAAGTAAAAGAACTGGGTGGGCATTAAAATGACCAGAAAATCAAGTGGGATCTGAAGGCAGCTTGAGAGTGGGCTGTCCTCATGCGCCTGCGTTGTGGTGTGGGGCTGAGCACTGTGGACCTGCCTCACTAGAGCAAGTGGTGTGTGCAGGCAGGGCATGGGGCAGGGGCGACACTAGCTAAAGTTACTCCCAGGCAATAGCCATAGTTTTCCAGTAGAAGGAAAATATTGAAAGATAAAGATTCCTGAAAAAAAACTGGAGGTTTTCACAGCATAGAATTGGGAGATGTTTTGACAAATGATTTTTATTTTTGTGTCTTCATACTGCAGGTCAAGAGATTTCACAGCCTGATATGAAGTCCTGTGCTGCCCCTTTTCTCTGATCAGCTCCTTCCTATTTGTTTAGTTTTCACCTTTTCTCTGTTTATAAAAAAGCATCACTAATGCATTTATAAACTCTAGATGTGAGGTCTCTGAAGGAATCAATGGACCTAATTCAATTTTCCTAAGAAATCTTTGGATTGTTCTTAATGGGAGGTTCTGCAGGTGAAGAAGTGATGATGCTGGAGGTATTTTAAAAAGGGAACTCTTTGGCCTTGGACTTCGATTAAATGCTCTACTGAGGCAGATGCCTTTCTCCAATACCCAGAAAACAAAGTTATTGCCTTTAGCTAACACTAATTGTACAAAAACGTTATCTACAAGTGAATAAATATTTACAGTAATGTCAATTCAACAGGAACACTCTTTTTTCTCTGAAGCAATTAAAATATATCATCTTACTCTAGGTCATCTATTTGTCCCACTATATGAATAATTACTCCAGATAGTTTCTCAAGAAAGAAAGAAAAAAAATGTATATTATTGAACTCTGCCAAAAATTTAGAATTGTAGCCACCTCTTAACACTTTCTAAAGGATTAAAAAGTCAAACATGATTTAGTAGCACATTGCTTCATTTCACAAGGGTTTGTATTGATTCGTTTAGGGTTAGGAGAGAAATAGACCATAACAATTGCTGGTATCAAAAGTGAAGTGCATTCCTCAGGATGGAGGGCCAGATGTTATAAAGTGTAAAGGCCAGTTAACGCTTACTTCTGAGTCTGAGCTTTCCCACACATCACAGCTAAACACTTGGAGCAGGTGATCTTCACAGCAGAAGAAATTTCAAGAATGTTTTGTAGGAAGAATCAAGGTGTTTGATTAAGAATACGGAAGATACTTTACCTTCAAGCTACTTTGTAGATCTTCAGTTCCCCTTCAATTCCGTAAATCTGTGGGACATCCCGTATTAAAGTTACAAGTGAGATTATCAGGAGTCGGGGATGCGAAGAGTGCTGTGAGGCCTCTCACTCTGTTCTACTGATTCTCGTGCAAATGCTTTGTTCGATGATCTATTCCTTTTGGAACTGTTTTGTGACCAGCCCTGAGCATGTATCCGCTTGCAGACTTTGCTCTAGGAGAGAAGATATGTTCTTTTTATTCAGTGGGTAAAAACCCACACAAATAAAGTGTACAGTTTTCCAAAGTTTAGAATACTTTTTAAATTTCATTTATTACTGTTTCTTTATCTAAAATAAAATTCCTGTGAAAGTTTTATAACCATATATAAGATTCAGTTTATTCATTCATTTTGTTAGTACTGTTACTATTATTGCCGACTGATTGAAAACTACTAATGAAATATTTTCTCTAAGTTTGATTTTTTTTTGTGCATGTGAAACAATTAATCTTGGAATAATTCCTCTACTGGGAACACAGAAGTTAAACAACTATTTTACATTTCCTGCTCATAGATTAATGCTTTGTTTTAGATCAATATCAATATTTGTATCTTCTTGAGTGAGCATCATGATACTGTAGAAAGTAAGCACAGTGCGTTGTGGGAGAAGTATACTGGCTGGCTGACAGACTGGAGACACAGTTCAGCTAAAACAACACTCTCTACATGACATGCTTGAAGCTAGGGTGAGGAAGGAGGTTTCAACCTCTCCAAAAATGGTGTAGAAAGTGTTGGTAATGAAAACATTTGTTTTTGTAAAATATGGCAATTAAATTGTTACCTGCCATTATGTAAATTTTAGAACATTGCTAATCATATTTTTAACTTTTAACCTTTTTTCAGGCCAAAAAAAAGATGTCTTGATGTCAGATTTTCTCTTGAGAGAGAATTTTTCATTTTCAATAAAATATATCATTATTCAATTCAATCCTGGGCCATGTCTGGATGTGTAACAAAGGGTGGTATCTTCCCCGAGGATCTCACCGACTAAAAGTAGACAGGTCTTGGAGACAGGTTTGATAAGAAGAAATGATGAGGTGGCTCTCTGTGCTAATGGAAAAGTTTACCCATTCTTTGTATATATGGACAGAATAAGTAAAAAGAAGCAAATGAATTTATGGCTTAGAATTTGCAAAGTTTTTACTTGTTTTGTATTCAGGACAGTAATGTAAATTACATGATTTGCTCAGTGTCGTTACAAGGATCAGTACTTTTTTTGTGAAAGGCCGATTAAACTGAATGGTTTCATTTGCCCTTAGCAATGGCTGTAATGAACAATAATAGAGTGCACTGAGTTTGATGTAGTTGGCATTGGTTTGAGGTTCTTTTTAATTCACTTTGTGACAAATGGTTTTGCTTGAAAAGCTTGCCTTGTTTGGTTTGATTTGTGTCCAGACTGAGTACATTAGGAAGTGATGATACTTATCTGTGTGGTTCACATGCTAATTAAATTGACTTTACCAAAGCATACAAATGTCTCCCATTATTTTCTTTTCTCTTACCTTGTGTCAATATGTTTCTATAATAAATCAGAAAATCTTTATTCAGCAGGCAGATAGTATTTGAGAAGTGCAAAAGATGCATCCATTTTGATGGTTTTTACTTTTTTCAGAGACTATCTTGCAAAGGCAGAAAAGTATCAGGAGAGAAAAGCTTTCCTATGCCAATTTCTTTGCTTCGTACATTATGACAAGAAAAGATAAACTGATGGGTTGCATATTCATAAATTGAAAAGGTAGATTTATATGACGGCTTAAATGAGGTCTGGCAAAATCCACTTGTAAGCTTGGGTTTGTACTTTGTGAGAGCATTTTTACTAATCAAACAGAGGTGGCTGCATAATGAATAATTCATGCACACAGTGCCTGTGAAGAAGCACTCTGTAAATACCTGCAGCGGGACTCCATTGACACCATAATTAGCAGCTAGCGTTAGCTGGTTGATGATGTCACCGTTGCTCCGATATGTAATTACAACCTGCTGAAGAAGATGTCTGTATGTAATGTTTCCCCTCTCTGATGGCACGCGCGCTTTTATGCGCACAAAGGAGGGGGGCTGCCATTCCATCCATCCCTTCCAGCCCCAGCCTATAACCCCCGGCTGCATCTCCCTTCATGTCTTAGCACCCCTCGTTATCCTGCATCCCTTTTTTTTCTTTTGCTCACCGTGATCTTCCTTCCTACCTCCTGCCGACACCATCAAGGGAGTTATTCTTGCTCTTCTCACACATGATGGGTATGGAGTCCATGGGGAAGATCAGTGCTCTGCTAGGCATAGCCCCTCCCAAAATGTCCCATGACTGAATGGACAAGACAATGCTGTACCTTCAGAGACATGTGCTGTGCACGCTACAGGGTCGGCACGGCATAATGGAGGCAGTGAGGACCCCCTGTTCCTCAAGCGACAGCTTTCTGGGGCTGTGGCTCTCTGAGTGATTCTGGCATCAGCAGTATGTACCAAAGCTAAGCAATATTTTTAACTGCTGTTTACTTTAAGATGCAAAATTTTATCACTAAAACCCTAGCTGGTAGTACTAGAAAGGTATCGGTATTCTAGCAGAGTGAGAAGGAAATCTCTCATCAGACCTGGGAGTAAAAACAGGGAAGTAAGAGAGGGAGGACATGCATCCTCCAATAAGGCAGCATTTGTCAGAGATCCAGCAGATATGGAGCAAGTAGCNACCCTAGCTGGTAGTACTAGAAAGGTATCGGTATTCTAGCAGAGTGAGAAGGAAATCTCTCATCAGACCTGGGAGTAAAAACAGGGAAGTAAGAGAGGGAGGACATGCATCCTCCAATAAGGCAGCATTTGTCAGAGATCCAGCAGATACGGAGCAAGTAGCTGAAGAAAATGCAATAGGGATTAGGACAAACACCATATTTTTCAGGGAATTAGATAATCTGGAATGTTTTTCTTTAAAAAAAACCCACCCAACCAACCCACCCCCCCATAAAAAAAAATGCCACAACCAGCAGAAACTCTTTTTTGTCTTGATGCTGAGAATGTGACTGTCGCGGTGGGGAGGGAGAGTGGTTAAGGTTTAACGGTCGCTCAAAGAATCACCACCACAGATATGAGGGAAAGGTGATTTTTAATATGAGTTTGTAAAAAGCGCGACTTTACAGAATTCGATGGCAAGATTCACTCTATTACTTACTGTGTGAAGGGATTGTGAAAGGGAATTGGGTCAGAGTGGTGCTTAGGTGCAACTGTCACAGTGAATGGCGGGGGGGGCACAGAGAGTAGTGGTTTTACAGTGGTCAGATAGGGGAAACTGAGTCAGGGTCAAGTTGGAGTGATGTATACAGGGTTTAGGGAAAAGGGTATAAGGAGTGCCCTCCCGTTGAGTCAC
>VZSC01016208.1:203151-234493 GCA_013398225.1 Steatornis caripensis | reverse complement strand
TCATCCCGGGACAAAGAGGTACCGCATTACTTCTTATCTTAGCTCCTTGTACCAACAGGCAGGGTCGTAGAGTGCCCAATTATCCCAGCTCTTTGTTCTCATATGGTGCTGAATGATCTGACATTGCAATGCGGCTTGTTAGTAGGGGGGAGCAGGGTCTACACCACAACAGTGACAGAAAAATTGCTCTTGTCCTGTTCTAGAAGAGCACATATGAGCCCATTGCACTAGTGACAGAATGGCTCTGTGCACTGCCTCCTGTGCTTCAGTACATTCCCATCATCCCAGAGATGTCCTTTAAGGATTCTGGTCAACACCTCTATGCTGTCAGGCAGCTGTGGTAGATTTAGTCACTGTGAGAGTCCTCATTTGCACCAGCACTAGTAAACTAGGCAGAGCACTGGTCCACAGGACCCAAAGGACAGAATGCTATCTTTATCCACAATTAAAGTTCAGCAAGAGTTATGTTCCCTAATACAAAGCTAAAAACTTGGAAAAAGTTATTTTTTGTAAATAAAGATGAATAAACCCAGTCACAAGTAATTGTTTTCATTTCTACATTTGTGTATATGTCTGTATATCTTTATATACACACAAAAGTAAGTGCAGCCTCTGAATTCTTCAGATGTAATTCTTAGAATGTCTCCAGGGAATGTAACATTGAGGGTTGCATATACCTGTTTTATATGACTGGAATCAGAATTCAGAGATACCCTTGCTTCTGTGGAAAGTCACACATAAGGAGGCGCACGGCCACAGCATGTGTTAAAGATGAGCCCTGCCGAATTGTTAAGAAATCTTGCTGGGCTACCTTGCAGTGAAGAAAGTCTGTGGGCTGGGAAGAACCTCATGGTTCCCCTCAGAACATGGGTTTACAGATGTATGTCTGTGGGCATATCTAAGTGCATGCTAGGGGACTTAAGGGGGTTTCTAATCACTGGGCTAAGCTGAGGGAAAACGAATACTCCCTCCTTCCCCCTGCGTGCCTGCCCAGTCACGCGTCTGGTTAAGCAGGCCAAAATACCCTCGATCGCAGTTACTTTGTGTGCAACGCAGAAGTTACAGGTCAACATTTTGTTAGCTCTAACTTTTTGTTTGTTTGTTTTTTAACAAGCCACATTGCTAACTTTACTTGTAACTGGTGTGAACAAGCACAGAATTAGCTCTCTAGCTTTACCAGAGTCATGGGAATTTGTGAAACAGCAATTTGCTTTCTCTGAATCTCAGAGGTCTTTATATGACAGTGAATTGCTCATTTGTGCTGTAGCACTTTTACTCAAGGTAGTGTCCTGGTCATTATGTGCTTAATATGCCTTCCATAGGTGTTTGGGTTTGTATTAGTGCTGGTTAGTCTGTGACGTGTGTTAATTCAGAGATGTAAATATTGGCAGGGTTCTGTGTTTCAACTGAATAGCACTCTGGGACTGAACTCGCATTCTTTCAACTCTGAAGTGAGAATGCTATCTACAGAGCCACAATAACACAAGGGCAAACGGCAGTTTGATAAAGCAGCCTGAGTAATATATCTCTGTTCGGCACATCTGTTTTTTACAGTCTAAGACTCAATTGTGTATTTATGCTTGGAAAGGAATCTTAGTTGCAAAGAGAGAAGAAAGGAAACCTCTTTCTTTGCCAATCATTTTGGTATTTCTAGAGATTAACATTTTCAATAATTTCAATCCAGGGAGCCATCTTATAGCAGGTCCTTGTTTAAGGGTTTTGAAGGGGTAGGAGGCTTGCCTTCTGTGTCAACAAGCCCTTTTGTACTGGGCCAGTGGAGCGCCCTGTCTGGACTTTCCGTGTCAGACAGTACTTGCAGATAGGAAGGAAAAAAACCCTCTTCAGACCTGGAGGAGAGGGCAAGAATTGTGTCTCACAGAAACTCATAGGTAGCAGGACCAAGTGCAACTTTGATTTACATGGGGCAGTGTTGAAGTGCTATGGACGGTCCCTCTGCCATGTGTGTGGAAGTGTCACACCTGGCGACATGGGACAGTAGCTGGCTGTAGGGACTGGCTACCTTAGTCCTACACACAATGACACCTCTCACTAATGATGGCTCTGGCAATGTAATTTTTGCTAATCATTCGCCATTTACTGTCTTTCTGTGATTTAGAAGACTTTTAGGGGTTTTCTATGAAGTTTTCATTTATGGTTTACATAATCTTGACGAAAGATCACAAGGAAGAGGTGGTGGGACCAGGAAATAATCCATGGCTGCTAAACAGTAGTCTACATTTCCACAGAGGCTGGAATCTACATTTCCAGAGACTGTGGTGCAGGAGCTCCCAAAACAGAGATCAACCTTCCTCCAAAACCAGCAATGTTGTTATGGGGTCTAAATGTCTGCATCACCATTATTGAAATGGAATAATCCCATTAAATGGTCACAGAACCAGATGATATTATCAAGAACTGGAGGAGCTGATGTCTTGGTTGAAGATGGGATTTGAGAGTCACAGCCTCTGCAGGCTAAGGATTTTCTTTGCTGGCCAAAGCTCAGCAAGCACCAGTGTCTAGTACAGGAGCACAGTAATGCAGTGTGCTGTGGGAGACCTGAGTGCAGGTATGGGAGGGACCTCTCGTCTCTGCTGAGATGCTAGTGGTTGAACAGCTGAGCTACAGGGAGCCCTTCCGCTTGCATGAGCCACTGGGCTGCGAAATCAGAGAGCATCGGCACAAATGAATACGTGATTGCATCTGACTCTTGTACCCATCATGTAGGAGCTGCATATTACCATTCCGTGGGCTGAATGATAACTAGGTCCAAGATTTAACAATAAGGCAATTCAAGTGTTTGCATATATATTTTTATGGCAGTAGCAAATGATTCTAACAGTTTAAGTAAAGCAAGAAGAAAGTCTTAAAAATAAAAACCCAAAACCAAATAGTAGATTATCTAGCAAGAGAATGAATTTTATTTTATGCAGGATAACGTGGCTAACAAAAATGAATTTGGTGGGGATTAATTTTATATTGACAGAAAACAGAGCTTCCCAAAATAACAAATGTTTTTCCCATTCTAAGAAAATACAAAAACATAATCTTTTTATTTGAAGAGTATTTTTTTACTAATATTATTACTATCTCTGCCTCAATATTTTAGCAGTTAATGCAAAACTGAATATTTTTGTTTATTTGTCTTATACAGTAAAATGTCCATTAAAATGATTCCCTAGTTCTATGAAAAAAGCATCATAGAAGACAAATAAAGATACTTTTCTAGATTTAGGAAAATCCTCAAATTACCAAACATATAATGAACTTTGTGGGGATTTAATGATAATGTGAAATAAGTAGGACTAATCTGAATAACATCATAGCTTTTAATAAAGACAAAATAAAATTATGCAGGCTAACAGCTACCCTACTCCGCCTTTCACCTTTTCCTTTTTTTTTTCTCCTTTTTCTTAACTTTTGGACTGTCATTTGCCAGAAGAAGTGATTACCACAGAGAAAAAAACTGTTTTCTCCTAAATTCCAAGTTCATGTTAGCACAGAGGTCTGAAATGTTAAGTACAGAACTCAATTATCTAAAGTTAATATTCTATTAATCACATAGGAAAGCAATGGAGTTGTTAAGGTAAAGTGAGCTAGTGCTTTAAAAGTGAAAAGTGGATGGGCAATGATGATAGAGTGGATACAGGGAATAATCTGTGTTAGCATATTACTAACTCTTCACATGGATTCAAACAGCTTTAAATAGTGAGTGGTTTTAATATTCAATTCTGCATTTTGCATTAATGTACTTTTATACCTGTTTGGTGATTTCCTGATTATTTGACAGAGGGAGGGGTAAACCTGTGTACGTATTTTTTAGAAAAAAGTTGTTTTAACTGTTAAGCAGTATTGTCTTTTGCAATAAATTATATATTTCTGTGAAATTAGAATGTTTACCAGTACCCAAGTAGTCTGATTATTGCTTTTTGCTTGTCTAATGTGTCTCACATCCTTTAGTTATGTTTGGATGCATATTCAAAGCACTGGTTGTGCCAAACTAGTTGTTTGCCAGTGACGTTGCTTCACTTGTTTCTTTAATATTTTTCTAACTAAAAGAAGGACAGAAACTAACTTTTGTTGTATCTCTGCTGAATACATAGAAAAATCTACACTGTTTCTGACATAAACATCTTTGCAAATAATATTTTAATTAAGGTATTATTTGGCCATATATTCCAAATTTGTTACTAAATTTTATCTGTATTAAGCAATGATGAGACTTAATAGATCTATTTTTCTCTTTTTTGAAGGAAACTGTACCATTAGGGGAAATGCAATATTATTATCCTGGACATACATCTTCAGTTTAGGCTGTAAATATGGCTTGGGGCCATGTGAATAGATGCCATTATGGGATTGAAGGTCATAGTTTCTGGAAAAAGATTCTGACAAGATAAGGGAAGATGCACATGGTAATATTTTATCCTGTCAAGCTTTGAACTGCTGATGAGACAAAATGTACTATTTTCAAAAAATACCTAATTGATCTAGGAGCTTTTTTACTGAAGTTAATGGAACCTTCTTTCAGTGAACATTGATGGAAGTGTGATTGTCTGATCTATTCTGTGTTTTTATAAGTTCTATTTTTAAGTGCTTTGTAAACTCTTCTCTAAGGTTCCAAAGTCACAAACATCAGAAAGCATTAACCCAAGAATCTCCCCTTTCTTAATTCCACAAGACAAATTTTATTAGTAATTATTTTTAAAATTCGCTGAAGTGATTGAAATAGAGTTATTGTTTTGACATTTTTAACAGCAGTAGTCTTTCTAAAGACTTTTCTAAAAAATTTATTTACTAAGTGTTTCAGTAGAGATAGGTTTTGGTCTTGAAAACTATTTTTAGCATGCAGAAAATTGATCTGATTCCCGGAACTTATCTGTGGCTTTTACCTTCGGTACTTGTCTGAATCTCCTTCTGACAATGATGGTGTCATTTATCTATTTTTTATATTATTTTATATGTGGTATTGTACTTTTAAAATGGATGCATAAAATTTCAAAGAGATGTATAACTTTTTCTGTAAGAAATCACCAGCTAAAATCCTGTTGACTGGAGTTTCAGGTTATACATTTTAGATGGTGTAAATCAAAGTAGCTACTTACATCAAGTAAGGCTCTTACCTTAATTAATTTCATCTGTTTATGCAGATTTTCTGTTAACAGTTTTCCTGGGATATAGCTACTTTCCTTCCACTTCCATCTCTCTGGGGATTTCACATTCTACTTTTTTCCCAGTCTCTTTAGAAAAATCAGCACAGGCAATTTGTTTCAGAAGGTGTGACATGCATCTTATATGAGAGAGGCACTGACTTTCTCAGAGAAGTGGAGCTTGATGGTGAACAAAATGTATTTGTAATTACTGCTGAAATTAATTAATCTGCTGAAGTGTAACATTTTGCAGGATAGCCCAAGATATCTTAGCACCAGCTCTGATTTTAAGAAGTGAGTCAGTCGGACAAAATTCTCCAAAATCTAGTCTCAGTCTGCAGAAATGATTCCACTGGTGTCAACGTTGAAATATGTATTGAATTCAGCGGGTACAGGATTATTCCTCTCATGTCTTTTCTGTCAACACATCAATAACCTGCTAAAATGAGACAGATGATTTGAATAGGCAGTCATGTCATAGGTATAGCTTTGGAAGTTATTTATTATTAACTGGGAATACAATAGCATTTCACCTCACTGAAATCCTGGAATTGCCTAACAATCTTTGAAACAGGGCACAGACTTTTAGCATTCACACTAGGCACACTGAGAAACAGAGGGCAAATGCCAAAGCCAACAAAGCTCCACTGAAAACAAATGTCAAAAGTAAATGTAATTTCTTCTGATGTCATATGATACCCTCTCTCTTCCGGGTAACCACTCAGCTTGTCCCAGAGCAAAACAGATTGAAATTGGAAAAAATTCTTTTTTTTTCATAAAACTTTCCCCTGAACAGGTTTCCCTTTTATATTCCAAGTACGCTCGCGTTCCAGTCAAACACACCCCTCATACCTATTGCGCACACTTTCCTATGTACTAATTTCTCACTTCAGTGCTGTCAGAAGGCAATGCTAATTTACTTCTATTTCTTTGTAATTATTCCTCCCTGATTGATATTACTTATTATCAAAATGTTCAGAATGATTTCTTTCCTCGTTTCAGCTGAGAGACACAATCAAATACAATGGATAGGAGAAATTAGCTCTCTTCTTGATTGGCAAAATATTGCAGTCCTGAAGTTTAAATTTTGCTTACCAATTAGAATTCATTCCACAAGAGATACAAAGTATATTTCTGAGTGTATTTAGCTTACAGTAGTATTATATACTGAGTTATCTGAGAGTGCTGTAATGAGCAAGAAATAGAGATGGTAAGGTCATCTAATTCAGGACAAACAGTACAGATCAGACAGGCATAACACCATCACTGAACAGCTTTGCAGAGCTGTTTGTTAGGAGATTTGTGGAAGGTTTGAAAAGGAAAATCCCACTGGAATCACTGCCATGTTGTATTATTTCACTAAAAGCAAATAGTAGCAAATTGGCCAAATATAAAAACTGTTTAATTCAATTGACTTTTTTCCATTTAGTCCAGATCCCATGCAAATCTTGCGGGTTATTTTGTACATTTTCTTTCATATCCAGCAATTTGTTAGGCAATACAGAGTATTTCAGTAGTCCTCATTAATCTTTGAGGCTACTTATTCAAATTTTGTGATGTTATCACTCCCTCCCCTGAGACAGTCTCCTCTGTTATTAGTCAGAATGAATGACTATGTCATTGGCTGTAGCTGAAGAGAAAAAAAGTTGTACATCCATCTGGGTGGTCACTGATCAGAAATGGATTTCAGAAAAAGTATAGGACAATAGAATCATGACAATAAAACAAACTAGCTTTATTTACACTTACCTTACTTTCAATGTGTTTTGAAATATCAACTACTTACTCTTCTATAAAACATGTATTATAAAAGCACACATTAGCTCTGAAGGTAATAGCAGTGTAATTTGGAAAGAGAATAGATGTGCCTCTGGAACTGAGATGCAACTGGAAGAGTGCTGGGAGAGACATCTAGCACCAGTCAGCACGGGGAGGAGACCTTGTCTCTGTTACATTTCTGGCTGCAGCTTATAACCAACACAGACAACTCAGAAAAACCTTGCTTTTCCCCACCAGGAAGAAAGACTGTCAGTAAACACAGCCAAAGTCAGCTATGCCCAGTCTAGGCAGACCCACTGCATCTGTGTGGGATGTAGTACAGGAAGGGTTTTGGTCAGCCAGGATTTAAGTGCTGTGCAGCAATCCACACTCACCATTGGGTCTGCAGCAGCAAGTGATAAAGCTAAGAGAATCACAGAATCACAGAACCACACAATGGTAGGGGTTGGAAGGGGCCTCTGGAGATCACCCAGTCTAATACCCGTGCTAAAGCAGGTGCCCCCAGAGCAGGTTGCACAGGAACACGTCCAGGCGGGTTTTGAATCTCTCCAGAGAAGGAGACTCCACAGCCTCCCTGGGCAGCCTGTGCCAGGGCTCTGTCACCCTCACAGTACAGAAGTTCCTCCTCATGTTCAGGTGGAACTGCCTGTGCTCCAGTTTGTGCCCGTTGCCCCTTGTGCTGTCGCTGGGCACCACTGAGAAGAGTCTGGCCCCATCCTCTTGACACCCGCCCTTTAGATATTTATAAGCATTGATCAGATCCCCTCTCAGTCTTCTCTCCTCCAGGCTAAACAGACCCAGCTCTCTCAGCCTTTCCTCATAAGAGAGATTCACTAGTACCCTCATCATCTTTGTAGCCGTTCACTGGACTCTCTCTCTTGAACTGGGGAGCCCAGAACTGGACACAGCACTCCAGATGTGGCCTCACCAGGGCAGAGTACAGGGGGAGGATCACCTCCCTCGACCTGCTGGCCACACTCTTCTTAATGCACCCCAGGATGCCATTGGCCTTCCTGGCTACAAGGGCACACTGCTGGCTCATGGTGAGCCTGTTTCTTCCCCTTACTCTTCTCTGAGGATGTCAACAAAGTATCTAAATTCACTTGGCAACATTGGTTCAGAGGAACCACCAGCACTTATTTGGGTGCTGTTGTTACTTTCAATCCATCCTGTTATTTGTAAAACACCCTAGGAGAGTTAAAGAATTCACCTAAAGATGTGGGATGCTAAAGTTCAACTCCTTCCTCTGCTGCAGAAAATTTAAATTTATTTTTTTAAAATCTATTTTTTTTTCCAGAAACGTCTCAAACATGATAGGTTACATGGCCTACTGGTAGGGAAACCTCCATCCATTCTTTTGGAGCAGTGCTACAGAGCAGAAGAGAGTGCAGGGAGTAGAAAAATGCTTGAAAAAAAGCCTGATCAATTGCTTTAATATTTTTTTTCCAGTGTATGTTTTGAGATCTGAGCAGTAGAGAGATATTTCTGTGAGTACTTCTATATGAGGAACTTTATCATATGCAGGTAGATGTTCATGGCCAGAAGGGACAATAATAAGCATCTATTTCACTGCCTGTCTAACACAGGCTGTAAAAATACCCCAGTGATTCCTGCATTAAGACTACTGACTTGAATAAAACTAGAAAACTGCTTTCAGAAAATTAAATATTTGTGCTCTGACTATTTGTATATATAAGCTGAACTTTTTGCACTGGTTCTTCAGGTGATCTATTCAAATTTACACCACCAGAAAATACGGATGTGAAAGTTTACGCTTGCATCAAATAGTACAGCAAAGCACAGCCACGTGTGACAGCACCGGAATGTATGTATTTTCTGGGAACTAGAGAGACCTTTTTTGTTTCAAAAATGATTCCCAGAACAGCTTCATTACCCCAGACCTAAGCAAATGTGGATACTAAAGTCACTATCTTAAGTCATATATATAAATGTACAGAAAAGTTGCTGTCAGGCAGCTGGGAATATTAATAGTGACAGAAAATATTTTGGCTGGATTTTCCTATATGCCTCTACTAGAAAATTTATACAAAATTTTGCTACTACTTCGCTAGTATTATATCAAGAGATTACAGCTAAGATTGCATTTGTCTCTGTTATGCCAAGGAATATACTTGAAAATAGTAAAAACGATACCGAGTCTGTCCTTACACACCTCTTAAAGAGTCGAGCTCAATTGAGAGAATTACAAAGGATACAGGTTTTCCTACCTTGTGGTGAAAGAGCCGGAGAAGCAAGTTCACATGGCTTGTTTAACTGCTGTGAAACCCCATCTCAGGTCAGAGATGGGATTAAGAACAACAGAATTCTCTATAAAAATGGTCACCTGGGTTTGCCTCTGGTGCTCCTGGAAATTGAAAAATCATCTCTGTTGAGATGATTGTGCTCAAAGGGCATATTAATGCAATCCACATCATTATGCACAGTTTCTTGTTTGCTTTATTATCCTCCAAGAATCTTTTATGTGACAACAAATCTAAAGTTTGTTCTCCATCACTGGGTAAGACATACAGGTACAGAAGTAGATAGGAACATAGGGGAAGCAAAAATAGCTTTCAAGTTGAGATGAGGGAAACATCTTTCAAATTGAAAGAGGGAAAAAGAAAAAGCATTTAGGAGACAATCTGGGACACCAGCAGAAAATTCTGTTACTAGGACAAGATATTAAATCAAGTTAAAACACTTTACTTATGATTAGCATAACTTTTAAGTAAATTTTAATTTGTGGAAATGTTTTACTATGGTTGCTGTTGTACCTGGTTAAGCGAGACGTAAGATCTTTGTTAACAGGGTTTAGAAGCAATGAACTGCTTGTGTGTTGTAGGATCAGTACATTGATTGCATCGGGCTATGCCTCACTTGGTCAGCCTAATGCTTGAAAAAAGCTGAGCCATACTAGCAAGCACTAGAAAGTCTATTGGTCCTAATAAAATCTGTCAGACTTTATACTCAAAAATATAATTTGGCTCATGTCTGGAGGGTTGCAGAATTTTCTGCTCCTAAGTTTCTAATGGACAATAGGCCAAGTAGCCCCCAGCTGTCTCAGGTGACATGCAGGATGATTGCTGCAATGGTCCCCGGATGCTTCCACCATCTCGCCCACACCAGGGCTCTGACTGAAAACTACTGTGACCGCCTGGCTTACCTACCTGGGCTTTCTCTGTGCAAACATGAGGGAGGCTGAAGGCTACTTCGATCTTGCCATAAAGTGCTGGTGTTAGGTGCCACCTTCTCTGTTTAGACAGAAGTGGTGAAATCCATATGAAACTGTAAACTTTGAGACATGTGGAAAGGCATGTTTAGCTTCCTAAACCTCCCCAGTTGTTTTCTGGTCAGATTGTTTTCACTGCTCATAGACCCCTCTCCAGGTATTACTTTCTTTCTTAATTCCGTCATTGAAGATGTGTACATTGGAGCCTGATATCTGATGTGTATGCAAGGGAGAGCTCTACTGCACCACAGACACCATAAATAACTATCTCACATCAGAGGTAAAGCATATTGCTACTGCGGCTCATAACGTTAATACTGAGTGCTAATATCCTGCCCTTTATCTTAATTAGTGTTGCTTTCAATTAGAAGTAAGCCATTCACTCTGGAATAAAAGAATTGACCCACACCGCTTCCCCAGATTTGAATTATCCCCACAATTAAGTGCTAAGTATCTGTCTTGACACTTACAGGACCTTTATCACCATCACGTCTGAGTGGCTGGCAGTGAAGTGCAGCATTCATTCACCCACCCATTCCATAAATTTTTCATTTCAGATACTAAAGATGTCTTCTGTGATGCATTTCAGGACAGCATTTCATATGCTTTACAAAGGACTGAAAAATTTCTCTTATAACCTGTCGTTGCCCTTTGTACTCACTCTTGGGTCTTTTAACAGGTTTCAGAAATTGATAATTTTGTGATACTGGGATCTAGGCAACTTATTTACATCCCCTTAGCCTACCATTTATCTTACCTTTAGTACAGATCCTGTTTGGATTTATAGTGGAAGGATCACAGTTACTGGAGAAAAAAAAAAAAGGAAGAGATACTTGGAAAAAAGGTTTTCTATTTTATGTGTGTAATGCAACAGACACTATGTGTTTGTTTTTCTGTATGTCTGTGCATGTCAAATATCTTGACACAACAGCTAGGCTATTTGGTTTTAAACATTTTATCCAAAGAGGCTGTTAATTTGAATCTGAATTTCTGTCTTCTCTGGTTCTGGTATTAGCACGTTGACTCTGTAATCTGAAGGCTTTTGGTTTTTAATATTCTCTATCCCATCTATTTGCATGATGTTGTTTTTGGAGCCCCTCAACAACATAGTGGCACATCTTTGAGATATGATTGCTACGCAACTACAGTTTCCTAAAATGTAACTGGTTTTAGAGTAGTTTTAGACTGTAGTGATGTAGGGTAACTGTCCTGTTAGACTGAGAAAACGACCTTCTGAGGCCCTCGGGTATCTTTCTGGTGAGTTTAGTAACCATAAGCACTTCACCCTAGGAATTAAGTTTTGTTTGTGTTTCCGGATAGCAAGAACCAGAGTGCTAAAACAGTGTCTCATATCATACAGTTACAGAGGAGGTAGTGACAGTGATGCAGACTGTAGGATTTTATTTAAACATCTGAGCAGCTAGAAAATTATGGTAACTGTAGTGTGCTGTGAATTCACAGAGTAAATTGCCTGGATCTTAATAAACCCTTTCTAATGGACAAGCAGCAGGGAAGAATGCAGGTTTATCTATTCAACAACACGGTTGACAACCGTATCAGCAACCCCTGGGAGCTGTTTCAGGGGTTCAGATATTTGGGAACAGCCAGATCAGTGATGACAGGGGCACCAACAAGGGGTCATGAATGGTATGTCCCAATTGGTTTAACTTCATTCTACAGCTTTGTGTTTCTGGAAGACTCAGTGAGTTAGAAACCTTTGGAAACAGGGTTTGCCTTTCCTTTAGCAAAGGGTAGAGAACTGTCAGTAAACGTAAGTGACACAAATGAGCCAGATTTGCACATGGCCCTGCCATAATCCCAAAGAAGTACGCTTTCTAAGATCAGAAAGCATGCTCTAGGGTTATTAATGTCTTATGATGAACTGAAGGCCAAAGGATTGGCCGTACAAGTATGGTGCAAATGCATGTTATTTTCACAGTTCCAGGCAACCCACTTCGCCTTTGGTCTGACGTGGCAGGCTGAGTTTCATTTGTCATACGTTTCATGAATGTATGGGGGGGGTCTTCACCTATGGAGAGTAGTGTACATATACAGAAGGGTATGTGGGAATTATGAGAATGATTCTGCACAGTAATTCCCTTGTTATGATACACGATGTATAATAAAACACATAGTAAGGACTGTAACATGCTTTTATTCGAAGGAAACAAAGGAATATATGAAAAAAGTAAAACCACATGCTTTCATCTATTTTATTATGCTTCTCAAAATGATCTCTACTTCTCAAGAAAACAGGTATGTTTTACTGTATTAATCACAGGTTTCTTTGTAAGGACTGTATGAGTTACATCAGTGATTTAAAATTGTCTTTTAATAATGTGACATTTGTTTGTATGAGACCAGGCCAGACTAATGCTACAGAGAATCTGAAAGTTGTGTATAGACTCTTCATGCCTGCAGTAATTTTCTTTTTATAGAGTGTAACCAAAACTAAGTGGACAAAGTTGCAGAACAACATAAAGAGTATAGCATTTTCAGAACACTGTGGATTTGGCAAGTAAGAACAGACAAAAAACCAAAGTGTGCCAAGAAAGTGTTCACAACAAGCTGAGCGAGCAAAACGCTTCTTTTACTGCAGCTGTTCCACTTACTTCTGGGACAAGAGGGCAAAGCACGTCCAAATTGATCTAACAGAAAATCTTCTGGTTCAGTAAAAGCCTTTGGTGAATGAGAGCCTGTGTGGTCACAAGCTGTTGTATTATACTGTACTATACTGTTCACAGTTGAAAACTATCCAGTACTGATATGGACCTGGCAGCCTCATCCTGAAACTCTTTCTGCCAACAAGATGTCTTTGGAAGGCTGAAACAAATGAGAAACAAAATTCTTCACAGCTTGCTGAGATAAGATGTTCTCGGGAATTGCTGAGTGTTAGATTGCTGCCCTAAACTCCTCAATTTCATGATCTCTTTTTCTGTATT
This sequence comes from Steatornis caripensis, assembly GCA_013398225.1. Classification (NCBI taxonomy): domain Eukaryota; kingdom Metazoa; phylum Chordata; class Aves; order Caprimulgiformes; family Steatornithidae; genus Steatornis; species Steatornis caripensis. Next base: position 221,396 of record VZSC01016208.1, on the reverse strand, counting down.
GCATATTTGTTCCGACTGGCTCCCTACCTTGGACTCTGCTGCATCCTGCTGGGTTAAACGTGACAGACAGTCTATATGAAAACCAATCAGTTATTGTGACAGGAGACTCAGAGAAGGTCAAGGCCACCTCTTTTCAAAAACTTGTCTGGTGAGCTTTCACCTGTCACAGATGAAATGTCTTGGAGGCTCTTCTTTTGACTGGTCTGTCCTTTCGTTTTCTCCCAAACCCTCAGGCATCCGGCTACAGAAGCCATTCCAGCACATTCATCACATTATTTGTTTGATTGCCATTGTCCAAATTTAGAAGAGGGAAATTGTAGCTCAGGTACACTGACTATATAGCGTGCTGCAATACCTAACATATCAAGGAAGACAATTCAATTTGATGTTCAACTGAAGCGCTCTCGCTTTCACTGGTAAAGCTCTGCTGGCACATAAATGTGCTATGGTGAAACACTTCTTCTGGAGCTTGTATAATACATGGCTGATACACAGTTAAAGCATTATGATGGGAGTCAGTGTTGCAGGATATTTAACATATTCTTTTTCATTTAAAAACAGACCACAATGAGGTTTGAAGTTGAAAGATATGTTCATTAAAATCAGGTTTGTGTTTAATACACAAAGAGATTTACTTATTTTATTTAAAGAATATGTTTTTCACCTTCTCTGAAATGTAACATAAAAAATTTGGTTTATATTTAGAGTCCATAATAATATGTCTCAATCTCACAAGAACATCAACTCTTTTTTCAAGCATTATTAGTTCTAAAGCATTAATGTTTCAAGCACACATGTTCTGATCTAGGTGCTTAATTTAACAAATTTATTTAATATTATTTAATTACAACTGCTCTTGTTTCTTGAGGTTTCAAATTTGTCATTGCACTGTCCAGGAAGAGGCACAACCTGCATTACACCTGCAGAGAAAGAGGAAAGAAAGACAAATAATTTCCAGTTCTGTGTTCTATACAGTTTTTAACAACTGACATATTCTGTACCTCTGATAAATGTTGATATTTCAAGGTTTCTGAGAAACTATTAGTTCAGTTCCATGTTGTGACCTAGGATTACATTAGGAACTACAAAGAAGATCTAGTTTGATAGATTTCTATAGTTTCAGGTGATGGAGAGTTTCCAGAAGAGTTCAAATGTTTTCAGCTGTCAAATTAATTTCATTTTTGATATACCCATGTAGAACATGTGGAAAAACTACCCAGTTACTTCGGATGACTTGGTCTAAATTGTGTCAGAGAAAATTGTACAAAAGCTACTTCAGTGTCAGATTTTAACAGTAGGAAAGGACAGACCTGCTCTCATAGTATAAAAACGGTGTATATATTTTACTAATTTTGCTGATCTTTTTCTTTTGAAGGACATATGCTGGCAGCTATACATGATCATTTGAAATAGTCACAGTTGATGTGTGAAGAATGATGTATTTATTCAATGTTCTGTTGAAACACCCTGAGAAACGCTCAGACAGAATGGTTTGTCACCACAGCTAGTAACTGGGAATGAACCTAATATTGTAGTTCATAAATTCAACCTTCTTAATACAATATTAATTGTGTCATTATATCAGATCAGTATTGAACCATATGCAATAATTCTTTATCAAGGAGTTCAAACAATGAAACTAGGAAAATGATCTAATCATAATTCCCTAATTTCATTTTGTCTTATTGAAACATATATCATTCAAAGAACTTCCAGACTTTTCTAATTTATTGGAACCATTAAAGAAAGACACAGGTGATGCAATGGCAACATACACAGGAAGAATGATAGTAGGTATCAACACACTAGTTTAATTAGGAAAATCATATCTAACTTACAACTTTGTTGTAGGACTAATTGAGATTTGCCTATCTTGTACCTGTAGAAAACAGAGGACACAGGGTGTGGTTTCTTACGATAGTGTTCAGGGCAGACACATGAATCAATGGATGACAGCAGCTAAAATATATTTGTTCACCTGAAAAGCGCTTGAGCGTCTTTCAGAACAGTGTGGCTCTAGAGGATTTTGTTTGAACAATATTAAGTCATAATAGCTGGCCAGAAGACAAATCCATACAGATGGAAGGTAAGGAAGAACTATCCTTGATCCAGATTGTCCTAGATCACAGCCAGGGCTGGACTGAGTTGCATAAACACAGGCATCTGGTGCCGTCCAAGACACCCTTAGGTACTCTGCCTGGCCTCCAGGTGCTTTCTGAGAAGGGCCTGGACCACCTGTAGGTGCCTGGTCATATCTGCCAGCCTTGTGTGCATACCTCAGAAGTCCTGGTGCACCTCAGATGGTCCAGGTTTTTATGCATGGAATTGAGCACCAAAGACCATTTGTATCAGTTCCGACTTTTAAAGATCTGTTGTGTGCCATTTATTAGGTGTTTGCATTTTATTTTCAGAGAAAAACAACTTTTTATTCTGTCCTGGGCTTACGCCCCTGTAATCTTCTTTCTCCAAATCTCATTTTCCTCTCATATCTCGTATTTATTTTACCAATAGTAATATACTATTCCAGACAAGCATGAACCTTTGTGTTGGACAGCAGTATGTTCCTGTTCAAATTCATTTCTCTTGCACCCTCCTCTTCTCATGCCATGAGACCTTTGGTTTTGATTTAGTGAAGTCAAAGCATAAAGGAATGAAAGACAGTCAGTCTTCAGGACATTTCTGATCTATTTTCCTATTTCTCAGAAAGAAGAGGAGGAGCTGCGTGATTTCAAGCCTAACTTTTGTACCAACACACACATAGGTACTCTGAGAGAAGATGAAACCTACTTTGAATAAGCATCTGAACTGAAACTCGAGGATTTGTTCAGGCTTCCCCATCACTAATCCTTACAGAATGATCAAGCAACATTGCTGGCTCTGAGTTATCCACACGCATAGAGCAGTACAATATTTATCATGTTAAATAATGCTTGGGCTGTTTGCAAACAATTAGCAAAATTAATACAAGTATCCATTTACAAGCTGTTTGGGAGTTTTTTGGTTCTTTATGATGCTTCTTAATAGCTGAAGTCTTTACTCAGTTATGCACATACAATTCCTCTTGAAGGCAACAGGAATGATTCTAATATCTTGGAGCAAAATTGAATCCTAATTGGTTAATTTATGTTTTAATGTCTTTTTTTGCAACAGTATTCATTAATTGTACAAATACTATTGAATGTGAAAGGATTTCATGGAAGCACTATGTTGATTACAACCTGAATTTATCAATTAATTGGTTAAGTACCCATCCATGTATTTAAATGATGCTTCTGATAATTTTTCTTGGCTTGAGAAACTGCTGGTAGTTTCTAGACTGCTAGTAGTGAAGTGATTGAAAACAAGACTTTGTCTCAGAGGGGAAATTCTGACATTTCTGAACTTATTTTCATTCTCAACTGGAACAATGATAACAATAAAAATGTATGAGGAAAGAAAAATTTAAAATTATTCATACAGAAATATGCATGTACCATGTCATTTCAGTCAGATAAAACTAGTTTCAGTGATGTGGAATGTTGCAATAAATATTATATATATGTGTGTATGTGTACTGTGATATAATGCTTATATTCAAATGTATATTGTTAAAATTGAAAGGAAATTAAACAGAAAAATGAAATAATTATGAAACATTATTACTTGATTGGAACAAAATTATTCTCGCCTTACCGAAAGAAACTCAGAAAGCTGAAATAATTATTCCATTATTTCCTTGTGGAAAGTTTCTTCACCCTCATGAAATGGAAGTCATGAAAAAATTACCATTAAGTTTCTGACCTGTTCAAACACTGGGGTGAGGGGCACCTCTTAGACTCTAAGGCTCTGAGTGCTTCACAAGGCAGTACTCCATAGGAGTCAGTCCCTCTCCACAACAGGCTTTTCCTTTCCTTCCAATCCTATGATTGTAGTCTTAGGTTAGTTTTACTAGTAGGTGTATTTATTTCTATCTATCAAAACCTAGCCTTTTTGGTTTACATTTCTTTCTTTTGATAAGGTTTGGGGATGAGCAGACAATAATTAATACTGTGGTAATTATTAAGACTTCAAATAAGTTTTTGTTCTGCATTGCAATGGAAGGAAAGACTCTTTGAATGTTTTTAGAAACCATTATGGTGTTAAAAAGGCCATCTCTGTTAGAACATTCAGCCTTTAAGAAGGATGTGTGGCTTGGTGATCTGAGATAGTCTGAGGTTCATGGTTAGACACTACTATCTGTAATATTATAGATCAATTTTTTTCTCAGATGCCAGGAAAGATATAGGGAAAAAGAAGCCTGACGAAAGTCAACCTGGGTTAGATATTTCAAGGATATTGAACAAAAAAACAAAAGAAAGGAAGAGAAATGACATGACACAGCAGCATGGTACTGACTGATAGGGATTAAAATGTGTCTATAAATTAAAGCTAAATATACACTGTATCTTTGTTTCCAGTTAATGAGTATTTGGAGGATTGATGGGAAGGAATTTGTGGAAATGCAAATGGCTACGCAATCAAAATGGAGACAACACGAAAGGGGTTTTAATGATCAATATGCCTGTAATTTAGAAAACAAATGGCACATGAAACCACAGGCATGATGGCTATACCCAGCCAAATCAGAAGCATCATCATTTAGCTTGAAAATAAGCCAAAGAATAATGTTTCAGAAAAAATGCAGGGGAACTTGAGGGCCACAGATAAATTTAATGTAGAAATTAAGAAAAGTTTTCTCTTCTATTATAGAAGTAGGGAGTTGGGATGCTCTTTCAATTGGCAGAGAATTTGCCTTCATTTATGATGAAGTTATTAATATGTTCCTCTGACACAGCTGACTAAGATGGCAGGGGAATAAACCTCATGATCGAGGAAGTTTGTACCAATTCTACTATGCACACTCACTTATTTCTTTTTCCAAAAGATTTCCAACATCTTGTAACTGTTTATTTCTTTCCTGTATGCCATTCCTACACTAGTTTTCCTGCTGACATGCCCTCTTTAGGTGTAAGCTCTTCCATTAAGCAATTAGAGTCCCATAATCTTTCCTTGTAAGTCATTCCAAATCTCACATAATTTTCACTGTATGACTTTGAAGATTTTCTCTCTATGGAGCACATAATGAAGTTCAAATATAAGACAGCTTATGCCTTTTAGTACCTTATACATTTAGAATACTTTGAGTTCAGTTTCTGAGGTCAGTATTATCAGGATGTTCAAGTGAACATATTTCACACCAAATAGCTCCTTGTGAATTTGGATCCCATACTGCTCTTAGGTGGATGCTCCAATTCCTGACCTGAAAACCCTTTACAGTTACTAGTGCAGTGTTTGCAATCTGTCCTTGGGGAGGAGGGGTTAATTTCACTTAACTTTTCACAGCCTTTGAGAGAAACTAGTGGTTTTAGGGGGTGATTTGTCTCATCTGTTTTTGGCATGGATTTTAATGTGAACAGATGCCTTAGGTTTCATGTTTTGCTGTAAAGTGACAATAGAGGAGCTCCAGGTGACCAGCCCAGAGGAAGGTGTTTCCTTTTTGATCCAGTCAATCTTACCACAATTATTTACTCATCTTACTTTGTCCTTATCCCAACCGAGTATGCTCTATTTTCCTATGAACTTCAAAAGCCTTGAAAAAGCACTGGTAAGCCATCAGTTCAGCTGGCCAATGCATTACAAGTGTAGCTTGATAAGAGCTGTGATATACCTGTCCCTGCTGTCTATGGCTGGCTGCATGCTCAGGAAAAGCAGAAGCATGTTTAAAACACGCTTCATCTGGACTATTTTAGATATTGGGCTTAGGATGGGATGAAAGCTGCCCTAAGAGTGTGATTCTCTTCTTCAACTATAAAAAGAGCCTGTAGTGGTTAGATCAGAAACAGACTGCTTAAGCTGCAAATCTAAAACCCACCCCACTGTCTATTAGACTCCAGGCTTTGCTAGAGTTACGTGGCAGCAGCAGAACATGTGTTTCGAATAATAACATGTTGGGTATGAGCCTATATCTTTTTGTGTGCCTGATCTTCACAATGGTAGAGACTGGGGGAGCTTTTGGTTGAAATAGGGAATTAGAGTGATAACCTCCAGTAATTGTGAAAACTGCTGCAAATACTACATGTGGTGTTTGTTGTTACTTTTACTTAGGCGGGGGACAGTTATGGTGTTTCTGGCTTGAGGGAAGTTTGAAGAACCATGTGCTCACTCCTTGTATGTTTCTCTTCAATGAGGCAGTTCTAGGCTGAGGAACTTGTGTTTCTTTCACTCAAGCTTGGATCATCTGACTGCAAGCAACAGCAGGACTCTTCTCTTAGGGATGTTGGAGAAGCAAAAATGTGAGTGTAGGAGCTATGTGAGTGACATCAAGCTCAGAGAAAGGGAAAAAAAAAATCTGGTTACTTAGCCCCAGGAAGGAAACACATTTTAAGCACAGTTTGAATTTTACTGTTAATAAAACATTGTTTTGATGCATCATTTTTCCGGATCTGTGCTTTTCAACAGATTATGGACTGTTTGGATATGTAAATATATTTATGCTATGTAGTCATATGTAAGGTTGCATTTCTTGATAAAATCTCTGTATTTCACAGGTTAGAAATTACTAATTTATTGCCTTATGTGCTGTTTTCAAGAGATGTTTCTGACTGGTATGCAAAGGAGGGAAAAGATTTGAAAATCATGTGAGTGCCAAAGCCTGAGCCCCTGCAATAGAATAGCATGAAGTCTGCAGTTGTTGAAATGTTCCTTTTCTGCAATTGTAAAACAAAATATTCTATTTTGGCTTACAGAAAGAAATGGTTTTCTTTATAATGCTTACTAGAGCAACCAAGCGAAAACACCTTAGAGATAAAAAAGTTGAAAAAATAGCCAAATATAATATTTTCATTGATCCTATTCAAATATATTTTTCATGGTTTTCAAATGGCAATGTTTCATTATGTTTCTGAGAACAGGCTTGGTTTATTTTTTCCTCTGTATTTTTGGGAAATCATTTCCTTCAGGTTTTACCTTTCAGGAGGTGCTTATTTTCCATAAGAGACAAAAAACTGGCTGGGAACAGATTTCAGACAGATAAGGGGGCAATAGAGAGCCGCAGCCGCCTTCTCTCTGCATTAACGCTGCAAATGGATTATGTGCACAGATGCATCTGCACATCCCATTTCCATCCCCATATTCATTTGGCACTTGGATCCAGCACTGAAGCACATTTTATTCTCTGCAGAGTGTTGTCAAGTTTTATAAATAAGACTAGAGATCTAAGTTTAACAGCTCAGATTTAAATCCACTGGTCAAGAAATACACAAAAAAAATACATGGGCCCACATCATCTGTCACCTCTGTCTTTACCTCCATCTGTGTCTTGACTTCCTGGCCCTAGGTGAGTATTTACTTGCTGAGCTACCTACCACTGGTTTTCAAACAGTGCTCCTTGAACCCTCGGGCTCTGTGAGTCATAGCTAAGAAAACAAAACCCGCTGCCAGTGGATTTAAATTCCCTACTCAAAGTTTCCCACTCTCCTAGTTAAAAAAAACGTAGGGATCTTCAAACTGAAAAAAGATCTAAAAATTACAGATCTAGGTTCTAAGTGACACATTCTTGAGGGATTATATTTTTATTTAATCCTTAACATTTTAGCATACAAAACAGATCAGCATCTTCATAATGTTCAACCTTTCATCCACATATCACAGTGTCAGTTCCTTGAGTATTATCTAGAAGAGTAATATTTGCCCAAGCCATTACCTCCAAGTAGGACCACTCATCCAGTAGCTCAGGAAGGAAAGAAATAGCACGCATTACCTCTTCAGCTCTGTGTTCAGGATTAGTCAGAGAAGTCTGTGTGAGCTTTGAGTGTATGTACGTTATGATATTGCTGGGGAGCAGCTCTGCGGAGGAGGTCCTGGGAGTGCTGGTGGGCAGCGAGCTGAGCGCAGGCCAGCAGTGAGCCCTGGCAGCGATGAAGGCCAACAGTGCCCAGGGCTGTGTCAGCAGGAGCACAGCCAGCAGATCAAGGGAATTGATTATTGCCTTTATTCAGCAGCTGCTAGCCCGTATCTAGAGTGTTGTGTCCAATTTGGGGCTCCCAGTACAGGAAAGGCACTGATAAACTGGTGTGAGTCCAGGGAAGGGCCACCACGATTGTTGGGCTGGAGCCTGTAAGGACAGGCAGAGGAACTGGAGCTTGTTTACCTATAGAGGGAATGGCTTTGGGAGGACCACACAGAAGCCCCCAGTACCTACAAGGAACTTATCAAAGAGATAGAGCCAGGGTCTTCCCAGCAGTGTGTGTCTGGAGGCTGAGAGGCAACAGACATAAGGGAAACCATGGAGGTTCAGACTGGACAGAATAAATGTTTCCCCATATGAACAACTAAGCAGTAGAGCAAATCGCCCACAGAGGCTCTGCAGTCTCTGTCCCACGTTATGGGTACAGCCCTGAGCAGCCTGTTCTGGACTTGTACGGGACTCTGCTGTGAGCGTGGAGATGGGCCAGAGGCCTCCTGAGGCCTCTTCCAGCCTGAATAACTCTGTAATCTTATGATTCTATGTGTCTGGGTTACCTGAAAGATAATATAACCTCTGTTGAATTTCAGTGAGTAAAGAACAGGAAAATAACCCTCTGCAAACTCAAGTTTTCAATACAGATCTGCAAGGAGACTCTTGCAGGTTAATTCAAGGCTTGCTATTGAGAAATGCTATTAAGAAATGAAAACTAGTGCTGACATAATATTTAACAAATGTTATTATAACGGAACTTGAATAATCTTACAGCTTCATATCTACAAATTATGTCTAGAATCACATGATAGGTTTCATAAAACACATCTCAATTTTTATCAACAGCAAAATTGGCCAGCTGATCCTATTCGCTGTGCTACAGCCAGCTGAAGGTTGAAGGCTACATATTGCTGCTGGCTACATATTTTCATCAGCTGAATCTCACCGTCATGGTCAGACACTTTTTGTGCTTTGACCTCTAAAAAATATTGCACTTGGAGAAGGTGGATGACCAAAACTCTCTGGATACAATTACTGAAACAGCTTCAAAATCTTGGATATCATTACAAATTAGAATAATTTAATAATCTGAATTGAACTTTGAATCTTTTCAGTTATTTTTATTCTGTTAGCCAGATAAATATTTGACAGGTAATATTCTAAGTTTCCTCTGGCTGGTACAACTAAGTACAGATTCCACTTTCCTGTGCCAGCAAAATGGCTTATCCATCAGGGTAAAATGATTCCTAAAGGAGAAAGCTCATTGTTTTTCTTGCTATTGTTCCTTGAAGGTTATACTCTCAAACTACCTAACATTGCTTTCAGCAGGGAGCCTCATGGAAAGGCTGCCTTGGCATTCTATTGAATTAACTTAGTCTCTACCCACCTTATTTAATTCGTTTCTTCACCTTGCCTGGCTTTATTTTCTCTCCTCATTGGGCCATAATGTGTTTTGGTGAAGCAGGACCGGATTTTTATTATCACTTCCTCTAGATGTTCTCTGCTGGATGTCCTGAACTTTATTTTGTTCCAAGAAATATTCTAGGAGTACATTTGGATTTGTTAAAGAAATGGGAAGTTCCTTAAAAGAACCCAAACACTGTGCGAGAGTTTATGATGGAATTTATTGAAGACAGCACTAGCAGAACTAAGGGGAGCTCAGTCTACACTTTTCTTAAACCTGAGCTCTTCCTAATAGAGTAACATCTACATGAGGATGTGCTAGAGAACACAGTTATGTGTGGGCAGCCAAATATGCTATGGTACAAACAAACGCATAAGCATCTCCCTCTTCTTGTGTCTCCTGAAGCCTTTGTATTCTCTCTCCTCATTAATTTTTGTCATCTTACAATAACATATTTCTTGTCTTACTCTTGCAAGGACCACATTGCTAATGTAGCTGTCCTATTCTATGCTTTCTTCTAGCTTTTGAGACTTCAATACCCTTCCTGCTCTCCTCCATGCCAGACTCGTTTTCCATGCTCGGGAAGATGGGACAACCTGATACTGGTATTTCTTAAAAGTATCTCAATTTCTGTGTGTGTACACGTACATGTAGATGTGTTTGGACAGAAGGGGTAAATAAAAGTAACTAACTATGAAGGGAACCTCATTAGCTGAACAAAGCATGTTAAACTCTTACCAATTTCAATAGCATTTAAGAATAAGCATGAGAGTATGTGCTTTGCTGAATAAGTATAATACTGAAAGCTAGACACAGGCTTAAGTACCCAATGAAGTGGGAAGGAAAGGAGAGGAAATGGAATGTTATTAGCCTATCCTTTATGGCTTTCCCCTGTCCCATGTTGCTACTGTTACCAGATAAGGGGAGTGACAACAGCAGCAGTCGCCTTTGGAATGGTAAGAAGGCATAATAAATACAGTTTGACAAGCCAAAATTCTAAGGGTAACCAGTATCAAACCTGACTTGTCCCTGTTAAATGAGATAATTTAGTGAGGTTGCTTTCGAGATGAGTTTTGACCATCATAGTCCCAACGGGTAATAGCAATTTGGGAAAAATCCAATATAATTTTTGAACATCATGAACACTTAAATCATGATGCCCTTCACAAAAACTAAACATTTAGAGTCTAAAGCTGGTAGTCTGGTGTCCAAGTGGTGTTGTCGATGCCTGGAAACAAGCTGGAGATCTTGATTTATAATGTCCAAGTTTGGAAACTGGCCTATGGGTTAATATTTTTTGTCAGGATGAGTTAATGAAAACTATTCTCCTGGGTGGTAATCAGTTCATATTACCACAGAGACCAGCTGGATACTTGTTGCCCATCGACAGAGGAAATGTGCATCACTTGCTTCCTTCAGGCACGCTTGTTAGCTTTTAAAATGTCATTTTGATGGTCATAACAAAGAAACCAAGCTATACAATCATCTTAAAAGGTTACTGCTAATAATTTCTGGATGAAACATTGGTTTTGCTGATGGTGAAACTCAAAAATGACTGCAATTTTTTTAAAAGGCTCCCCATACTGGGCTTGCTTCTGCCAGACGCTCTCACCTGTGATGTGGAAGCTAGGGCTGCGTGACAGCCGAGGACATCTACAGAAGGTACTGTGGTTTCCACCACAGCAGATAATGCTGAAGACAGATCTTTGGATTGAGACACCAACATTGCCATGTTTGGCCTGCTGAGATGGGTTAAGGCCTCCCCAGATCTTTCTTTATAAAGTTTGGGGCGATTTTATCAAAATGTTTGGATTGGCCAATAAATGCAGCCCCACATCTCTTGGGAGGATTTTTGCCCTAACTCTCAACCAGAGTAAAAAGAGGCTTTCTAGCAACAACAGCTGGAGGATTAGCTCCTTCATGGCAGAACTGGGATCTTGTCCTGGCAACCGTCTCCCTTTTCGACAGGAGGAAGGATAGAAATGTCAGGGAGAACAGCAGACTGTCACACCTCACCACAGAGCTGGCAAGCATGACGAGAAGGAGATGACGGTGCCACGTGTCCAAAGCCTCCCTGCCAGTCCCCTGGTCCAGTTGAATGTCCCCACTAGAGAGCAGCTGTGTGCAGTGCCTGCAACGTTGCTTTCCGTCTGCACCTTTGGGAGGCAGACCTGAAGTTCAAAAAAACGGCAAGAAGGTCAAGGTGTTAAGGCTGTGTTCATAGACAACAGTTTACTAAGTAATTTTGCTGGAGAGTTACAAAACTGTAAAAACACTCAAGGAAACCTTTAGTTGATGAAAACGAAGCGTAAATGGAATTCAGTAGTAGTAGGCGCAGTTCCCACTGGGCTCCAAACACAGTGAAGATATTTGACACCTTACAGGGGGCTCTGGCCTGCACAGAGCAACAACAATGTTCGGTGCCCTTCTGTGTATGGATGTATGGCACAAAACAATTCGAAGGAAAGAGCTCACTTCAGAATTTTGGCCGCTATTGTACAAAGACTTCCAGGTTTAAAAAGAGATTATTTTAGTATATATTTCTACTCAAAGATATTGGTTTCAGTTCAAATGGCTTTCTTTTCAAAAGTCTCGGCAATTTATATTTAAAGAATGAAACATTCAAACAAAAAAAATTAAAAGACCTAAACAAAATATTTTATTGAGTCAACCTCATGTTTTCCTTCATTATCAATACACTGCAATTTTTAGGACACTGTTGTTTTGTACTAATATGTCCAAAACTCTAAATAAAAAGAGCTGAGAAAAAACATTAAGAACTATCTATACAGCTACAGACAGCATAAATAATACAAATTAGATTTAGTTATGTATCCTCTGGCAAAACAAAAGATTGATTATAAACTTTTATTTGAATGGAAGGAAAAAATTGATCTTCAAATTGAAATTGTCATGCAGGCAAGAAAAAGCATAATGCAACAAATGGCTCTTGCTAGCATGACCTAAACCAAGGAGATGGAACATAAAAGCCCTGCAAAGGAAAGAATAATCCAGTCTTCTACATTTGTAAAAAATATTTTAAAACAGATGTATCTCTTAACTGGCAGATGAAACAAAATCTCATCTGAACCTTTTTTAAAATTCCCATTAATTATATCAAGGTAATTTAGAGAATTAAACTGTTTTCCCCTCTTTATGTTTGTCTACATGAAAATAAATAAATGAAATAAATAAATGGGTAAGTAATTAAAAATGTAGAGAAGAAAAGAAACTATTTTTCAATTTTTTTCTTAAAACCTGCTATCTTCTGTACTCTACAGATTTGCTTTGCAGAGTCCTATTCAGCTGTGGATAAAAAAACCTGAGTGAACAGTACAACCAGCAGTGAGAGAGGGTTATTAAACCAGTAAATAAAGAAACTGTACCAGGAATAAAGACACCTTGCAAACAAAACTCCCTACCTCTACAGAGGAAATATAGCAGGGTTGTTTGGCTTAGGGGATACGCATATTGTAGAGCACATGCTCAAACATAAAAGGCAAGTGGCTTTAGTAATGAAAACTCCCACATAAAGAGAGCAGGAGGATCAAATGTCACGTGTACCCTCTAAGGAGCTTGCAAAGATACTGGTGCCACAACACATGCAACTGTCTTCGAACTAGTCATTTCAGGTCTGTATCCTTCAAGACGTAACAACTGCAAATAACATTTCCATTGTGACTATTTCATTATTTTCTAATAAATTGGGAGGAGGAGATGCTGGCAGGAGGGAGAATGACCAGCCGATGAAGTTAGATGTAAAGCAAAAGGTTAGCTACCAGACAAATGAGGTTATTGAGGCTGTTACTAGAGGTATGGAGGCAGACTTTTTTCCTTCTTTCACTCTTTAAGCTGAAATGCTAATAGAGCAAAGCTGGAAGGAAAAAAAACAGATGAGATTGTCTCTCCTACCACCAGTGAAATCTGTGAAGTGAGAGACGAGGAAAATAAAGGGGAATGGTAAACATTTTATTCTTTTGAATTTGTAACCGCTGGGTATTATCTTTTCCTATTTAGAAAGAATTTTCAAGTAATCTGAGGCTTCGGCTAAACAAAAGTTTTCATAAAATGTATTTTCTTTCTGCAAAATATAATACTGACACAGACAACCTTGTGTGAAAATTTTGGAGACTGCACTTTGGGATTTCATGAAGCTGCCATGATAAAGTTTCCAGAAACAGTTCTACATAAATTGGATGGGGAGGGAAGTACTCGGGCTAAACACCTCATTCTCTTTTTCTTTTTTTAAAGTTATAATTGTGTTTATTCTTTTTGTAATATTTACAGAGAGAAAATACTTAAAAATTGAATAAGATGACTCTAGAGGTCCCTTCCAACCCTTACCGTTCTCTGACTGCGTACTTTTTATTTCTCATAAAAGGAGGTGTGACTTTTTACAAATGTATTAACAGAAGACTGTTACAAAGAAAATCATCCTGAAGCTACGAATGTGCCAATTAAAGCATTCAATAAAAATATTAATACACTCAAAGAAACGTGTGAAAGAAAAAGATATTTTTCCTTGGAGATGTCCCTATGGCTGGTCATAATAAAAATGGAAGCACATTCTTCCAGGAGAAGTTCAGATGACACTAAGGCATAAAAGGACCCAAGTTTGAGCTCCATGGCTTTTGCTGAACCTTTGGGATGTGAAAGTGGTATCTCTGGGTTACTCATAGCATCCTGAGGTATGAATGGGCTGGTGCACAGTGGTGTAGGCCAACCTCCAAAAGAACATTTTGCAGCCACAGGGGAAAAACAAGGTCTCTGCTGTCCCTGAGTACTGGGGCAATTGGTGGCTGCTGAACCACAGAAAAAAAAATCATGCTTCTCTCCTCAGATCTACCTTAGAGTTTTGCAATGTTTCATGTATCCTCCTTTCTTTTGTAGAAATATTCTCTAAGCTGAAGTACTCCTCTTTCTCATTTGTATGTTCCAACTCAGTCTTTCTCAAGTTCTTTACATCTGATTTTATGTTCTGAATGAGAGCAGATGGACGATATGCACATCTTTTAATGCTGAAAATCCAACATGCAGAAATATTGTGTATTTTTAAAGCTGGAAGAACTTCAGTTATGACCATCCCATTGTAGGATATTATTGCAAATGCATTCAAATAATTTACAGGGATGAGAGTATTTTAATTTTTGGGGGGCAGTTCAAATGAGGTAACATATGTCTCACTGGTAACAGGAGGAAATAAAAAGTATTCTGACAGTCTGGGAAAGAAGCAGAGGGGAAAAAAAGCTATTAATTTATAGTTAGGAAATAGAACAGAATATAATGCCAATACACCGCAAAAGAATAAACCATTACAGTTTTGTGGGAGGGCCACAGCACTTATGCATTATGAGGAGACAACTGTGAAGTTCTTTAAAGTATTTTTTGATTTTGAGAAAATCTACCATGCATTTATTTGTGCTAACTTCTAGAGCAGAAATTAGATACAGTACTTTAAGGTAAGTTGGGTCAGATTTTTCTGCCATTACTAACATTCTGTCTAAGTCTGATTTTAAACAGCCTTTGGGTATTTAAGGAGTGACATTTGCTGGGTAAAAATCAATTCTCATCAAGATCTCCTTGGCTTATATACTAGAATCCATACTTTGAGGCTCAGAGGAATTACTGAGAACTTGAATGAGAGAACAGGGAGAGAACGACCAGAGAATAGGCTCAGAAGCCCAGCTGGGAAATAGCTTCTTTTCCCCATCCACTATACATCGCTAGACTGTGAGAGAAATAATGAAACCAAAGGAGACCTGAGAGGAAGTTTATGATTAAGTAAGGTGTATGACTTCTGCCCATTGAGAGACAATTTAGGTGAATCTTCAGGCTGAATTTTTGTGACATTTTATTTACTGAATGCTGTTCTCCAGTTGTTTGATAAGAAAGTAAACCAAAGTCCATCTGCTGGAGATGTTATGAGAGGGATGGGTATGTCTAGCTCTTTCTGTACAGTATCACAAGAAGAAAGTAAGGAAGCAGCAGGTGGAAGAATTGAAATGGTGCAGCTGACCCCACACCCTATCAGGTGCAGGTTCAAAGACAGATCCTATACCCATTCCCAGGAGCTTCTCATCACCAGACCAAGCTTTTCCTTTACCATGAGGCCACCTGACAGAGGCTTTGCAAAGGTAAGGAGATATATAGAAAGCAAGATTGGAGGAGGTGTTGAAGTTTGCCGTCTCCTGTGTGATGAGGATTCAAAGGCTTCACGGCCAATATCAGTTTCTTTAAAAAAAAAAAAAATTCTTGAACCCGTTTGCATTCTCATGTATCACAACCATCAGTGGAAGAAAATGTCACTGGTCTAATTCTTCATTCTGGCACAGGGAATATTAAAATGTAGGAGGTAATGTGAGATATCATATACAATAATTAGGATATAACTATGTCCATATATTTTCCTATAGATGAAATTGCTTTGTCTGCATTTCCACTTCAAGAAGTTACAGTGGACATTGTTCCTATGGTTACTGGGAGGTAGCATTTACAGACACAGCTGATTTCTGTAAAAGGAGGAAAAAACTCTCTGCAACTAGAATTGTCCACTATGTTAAAAGTCAGTTTGCACTACAATTTTTATTTGTTAAGAGGATGCTGAAGATTTTGCATGTAATCAGGTACAATGTGACTAATTAAATGTTTTCGATGAGTAATGCAGTGTAATTAATTTTGTCAGTTTTTATCATTTTGCCTCTCCCCCTCACCCCCAAAGGCTTGAGATTTAGGATGTCAAAAAACATCAGGAACATTTTAGAACAGCAAAGGACAGATTGTTCTTAAATGTGGTCAAAAGAGAATAGCTAAAAATAAAATCTACTGCATATTACTATGTGTAGTACTACCATCTGATCCAGATTTGAGGTGCATTTATATTGAGCTATTATAACCCACATTCACTGACCACATTACTTTTTTCTTTTTCTTTTTTCCCCTCCCCACTCTACATATGAGTTAAAAGGAAATTTGGAATGATACATATTGGGAAAGCAGTTGTTCTTCTTCTGAAAACTTAAAACAATCTTCAGTGTAATTCTAGTGTTTTAAGCAAGGATGGGTTAAAATGTAGTGAAGAGTTTTACCTGTCTGAGGGGAAAATGTTTTATCAAGTTGGTTGATATAATCTGTTTCAGCAAGCCAGGTCAGGAATAGACTTCATCAACTTAAAAGTTTTCAAATTTTTCAAGCCTTGTTTACAGTGTAAAAAATAATTCACACAAAACTAAAAAGATCTTGTTTATTTCATTGATATCTATTGCTCTGCCCTCATGGCAATTCTGTTTCGAAGAAGTTTACACTGCTGAAAGAAAGTCTTTGTTATGGATTTAGGGTAGAAACACCCCAAGAGTCAAGTTGGAGCAAATGTTATCTTTTATGTACTTTCTGTGGGGTCACAGATAAAAGCATCTTTATGATAATGAAGTTTGCTTCTCATTACACAATATAAAGCACTAAGAATATTGCCTATTTATTTCTGCATCATATCTATAACTTCTGTTGGAGGTGTAATTTATATTTTAGAAGCATATTCAGTTTTCATTTGGAAAAAAACAGGATAGATTAAAAAGCATCTTTTATATTCAGTTTTTTTCTTCATATCACTGATCCTTTTTCTGCAGGTTTTTCAATTCTGTTTTTCACTTTGCTCTCTTTTTCACCATCACTGGAGTATTTCTTTTTATTCTCTATTCGCTTGCCTAGCAGGGGAAAACAACAACGAAACAAAACAAAGCTAATCACTCCTCAATTGACTGAAAAGCCGAAGTGTTAGTATTGAAGACAAAATGTCAAAACTATGATATTTGAGTAGGTTTCAAAATTAGACAGAAGTTACTTTGGCTGCTCTTATAACTCTGAATGGCTGATGATCTCAAAATTCATTTATTGGCCAAACCAGCAGACCAATGATTAGCTGAGCATGTTGGTCGTCAATGAGTGTCCAAGGCTGACTGTGTTTGGGGAGGGCAATGACTTCATTTCACTTTAGCCGGGGCCACACCACTGCAGTAGTTAGAAGGAGTAGTCATTCTAAGCAGTTATTTTTGATTTGTCTGTGGTTTTATACCATCATTAAAAGCAGACACCTGGGTGACATTTACTGTGAATATTAACCATGGACATCCAGCAAAATGTTGAAACCATGACGCACCAAATCTCATCCCTAACTCATAAGTTCTCATAAAATGTGAGTGTCGGAGTGCAGCAGCGGTCATCAGTACAACAAAGCTCACTCTCCAAGCTCTACAGCTGACAAAAAAAACCCTACACAGAACCCACATGGCAACAAACTTAAGCAAATGTAGTAATTAAGCCTTGGGAATTCAAAGATACTCAGTTGAAGACTCTTATGAATTTCCTGGCTCTTTTATTTTTGTCTGACGGAGATGCTATTCTTTGTCTTTCAGAAAATGTCTTGAGGCATGTCTGACAGCAAAATATCACCTATTAAAGAACAGGCAGGATCATTCTTACTTTGGAGAACACTGAAATAATTACTGGGACAGATTCTGCCGTCTTCCTTACATCTCTTTCAGACTATCCAGAAGGAAATTGTTATTGCAGAGGAGCTGTAAAAACCACAAGATCCTAAGAAACAGATTCTGCCATCAGTACTTGCTTTAATTGAGTCTTCCCTCTTACAGTGAGTTAATAGGTTAACTCTACAACTAGCATAAACTGCAATAGTTTCACTAGGAAGACTAGGGAAAACATGGGCCCACTGCTTAACAAGGCAGACACCCTGGTGACAGTAGACACAGACAAGGTGGAGTTACTGAATACATTCTTTGCTTCAGTCTTCACTGCTAGGACTGGCCCTCAGGTCTCCCAGACTCTGGAGATAAGAGAGGAAGCCTGGAGAAA
>VZSC01016208.1:124597-201480 GCA_013398225.1 Steatornis caripensis | reverse complement strand
GCTGAGAGAGCTGGGTCTGTTCAGCCTGGAAAAGAGAAGGCTGAGAGGAGATCTGATCAATGCTCACAAATATCTAAAGGGTGGATGTCAAGAGGACGGGGTCAGACTCTTCTCAGTGGTGCCCAGCGACAGGACAAGGGGCAATGGGCACAAACTGGAACACAGGCAGTTCCACCTGAACATGAGGAGGAACTTCTTTACTGTGAGGGTAACAGAGCGCTGGAACAGGCTGCCCAGGGAGGTTGTGGAGTCTCCTTCTCTGGAGATATTCAAAACCCGCCTGGGCGTGTTCCTGTGCAATGTGCTCTAGGCTAACCTGCTTTAGCAGGGGGGTTGGACTAGATGACCTCCAGACGTCCCTTCCAACCCCTACCATTCTGTGATTCTGTGATTCGTTGAAAAAGTATAAGTGTATAACAATTGCAAATATGTCCCAGAGAGGAACTTTGAAGAGTAAAACATTGCAGAAGACAGAAAAGAAGACAAAATCTATTTCTATGTTAATGACTTAAGAGTTTTTCCGATAGAAACATTCGAAGAAAACAGGGAAGTGAATCATCAAGGCTTAAAATGTTCCTTGTGTATAGCATTTATTCTGCAGTAGTAAGAACACCAGTAAAGGTGAAACCTCACACTTCCCCTAGCCTTTCACTAAGTACTTCGCTTTGGAAAAGAAAGGAAGAACAGAATTGCAGTAACTGGGTGTTTGGTACTCAGCAGAGAAGTAACAGTGGGAGGACTCCCAAACTCCTTACAAATCCTCCCGATGAAGAATGGCAAGAACATGACATCATTCAAAATCACCTGTCTACAAGCACATATCCTGCATTAAAGGTTCAAAAAGAAACCTTGAAGGGACCAGTAAAAATTCAATTCCTTAAATGAAAGCTCAACCTGAGCTTAGTGAGGTTTCTAGGTAAAAGCTGGCAGATACTTTGTTGGATAATGTAGACCCTATGCGTGAATTCTTCTCAGCATACAAAAATACTGTCCAAAGAGAGAAGGCAAACTGCTCTCTGCCACTTAGTTCCACAAGAATCATGCTTTCTAAAGGTGATTTGCTGTCTTTTTATGCATTCTGAGAAACGTGAATAGAAACAAAAAAAAACCAAATTCCAAACCCTGACAGTGTTGAAAATGCTCCAAATCCAAGACTAGTTATTGCACTTCCTCACCTATTATCCATTTATATTTAATCTGCACATGGATAAAATGCTAGCTGAGCTGTCCAGAAACATCTGGTTGTTATGATACCTAACAAATCTAATAGGCACAGCTAATGAGCCCAAAGACGGGGAATGCATTATGTGGTTGCTGTTATAGCCTTCACCCAATGGATATAAATAGGTTTTCGTTGATCTTTTGTCCTACTAAAATGTAATCCAGTTTATTGAACTGGTGAATTGCATTAACCATTTTGACATTATTTCCTTATAAATCTAACATGGTGTCCTTGTTGTGTTCTTCATCTGTACATAGCACTAACCAAAAGGAAAGGACAAAATCCTACAGCAGAAAGAGGTTCCAAACCACTGATAGATGTTGATTTAAATGGAAAATGTTTTTTAAAGCTCAAAGAGAACACCACATGTCTGCAGAAAGGGCTGGGGATAAGGTTAGAGGAACACATTATGAAGAGTGTATTTCATACACAGAAGGACATGTGTTAAAGACTTGGAGCACAAGGAAACGAAGGTCTGTAAGTAGAACTCAAGAAAATTTTATGCGTCTGAAACATTGCCTACTATTCACTAGTATACTAGTTTATCACGTATTTCCATTTAAAAAATCTTAAAAATATTTCGTAAGCTGGTGGTTATGAACATGGCAATAAAAATTGCCAAAGTTAGGGTTTCATATTTAACACAGTCTCTGCTCTTTTTGTGCAAGTGACTGAAAGGGTCCAAAGCATACAGTCACACCTAAGACACTATGTCCAATTTCTTCATTCAGCTTGCAAAAGACCTTATTTTGTGAAATGCAGGAGTAACTGCATTTGTGCTGTCATTAATGCTTATTGCATGTATGTTCACAAACACGAAATAAATGCTTCCACTACCTGGATTTATAATAGCTATAGACAATATCTAGAATTTTTTAAAAAACCACAGCTTATAAATCTGAAAAGTTAGGCATAAAACCTTTCTGATTATAAACACTTAGTACATTTCAGGGGCAGATTTTATTCCTCCTACTGGTTTTACTCTCATACTGACCTGTGATTCCCTTTCATTTCAAAAATACATATTTATTTCCAGGTGACAGCAGCAAAACCACCAAGGTAAAGGCAAGTTACAGAATTCTTGTCTAGTATCTCTGAAGCAAGTACGTACTTCCCCAGGAATCAGCCTGCAAATGAAGAAAATGTCCCCACAACTCCTCTGAAAGAATAGTGAGGTGGCTTATCCCAAACACCTGAGTCCAGCTAAGACCTTACGCCTGTGTACTTGTTTCCGTCAGTCTTCTGTGTATTTTTTTTTGCCCCCCAGTCATTGCTCCTGCAGCACTGCAGGATATTCAGCTAGCTGAATATCAAGGGTAAGGTTTCCCTGATTTCCTCACCTTGCCATTCACATTTAGATCCTGTTTATATGAGCCACTCAAAGACTGTCAGACTGTTAAGAGCAAGGTATGGACAAAAGTCTTAGTGAGGAAATGGTAGACAAGAAATGAATCCATAACCTTGACTAGGTTCATCCAAGACACTATTTTCAGTGATGAATGGAAAATGTTGTGAATTTGCTTCCACTACAGAAATACTGAATTTTTATAGAAAACCATTTGCCTTTACTGCATTTTCTTGTCCAAGAAATAAAAGAAAAAAAAAAAAGACAGGAAAAGCAGAAACAACTACATATTTCTTCGATTTAGGGTTTTTGAGTTTTATAAAAAACTCATTTATTCTAAAACCTAAATCCCTACCAAAACGCAGTTATGGTTAAAAACCCCCACCTGATTCTGGTATTATTGTAGTTTTCCACACAAATACCAGTATGTATGGTAGAAACAGTTTATTGGAGTTTTACCCCTATAAATATGGAATAGAGCTTTCCAAATGTGCAGACAGGATAGCAGAAAGAATAACAGAAAGTTGTTGTATTTGGTAATTTGTTTTGTACCCATTTAATGTTGCAAGATATCCTAAGGACCATGAAGGACCATGAAGTTATACAAGTTACCGTACAGCAGCAGAGAAGGTGATAGGTCAATGCATCAGAGAGGGGACACAACCAAAGGACACAGGAGGTGAATGAGCAGCAAACTGCTGCGGTAAGGTGCTTTCCATGTTGCTGTACATGGCTCAGAGGAAAAGCTGAAATCACTGCCTGCTTTTCAGATAACCTGAGAAGAGGAATCTGTAGTTAGAATACAAGCAAATATCCTCATAATCTGCTTTTGACGATGGAAAAACAGCTTCTCTACTGTTTTTATGAGTCATCTGTTCTGAAATCAATTAGACTTTGGGTATTGTGATGAATATTGATTCAGCATCATGCCTGGTATATAGGAGAAAAGTTTAAGGTCTTGCAAAAACTTAAAAAAATAGAATAATAAACCTCTAAAATAGGAAAGAAAATCAAGTAAGAAATCTTAAATATCCCTCTAAACACTAGAATCTTTAAATGATCAACTCTTTCTTTAAGACTAGTTGTGAAAAATTAAAAATGGAGAGTAAACTCAGTCTCATATTAAACAAATTCTGCACTAGAAAATGTTTTCACAAAAGCAAAGAACAATTGAGGAAAAGATTGTCAAAAAATTACTGATGAGCTTTGGTGTATGTACAAATGGGTCAATGCATTTATTCTGGACCTGCACTTTTTAACTTTGCATACGTAATATAAAGGGAAGATTAAATATTTTCAATTATTTTTCCCAAAATCTGGGTAGGATGTTAATAATTCTAAGGAATTTTATAAAGAAAAGGAAGATATTAGATATTTACTATGACTGTCTTTGTAATCATTTACTAGATAGGTAAAGGAAATAAACTTGATCCCAGTGTTTAATATTGAACAATACGATGGGATTAGAATACGTTTTGCCCTCTGAAAAAGTGGGAATGACAAACATGTCTCTGTTAGAGATGGCTTTGGAGTCAACAAGAGATGATGGCAAAAGAGGCCATCTTCTGCCAACATTAACCTCGTCAGATTCAAACAGTCCCCAAATGAAGCTCACATCTCGATAGTGACTACTGTGGCTCAAAATGAAGAATGAGAATTTCACATTGTAATACGCATTGCAGAAATTGGCGATGGGAGATGAGAATGTCAGCATGTAAGAGCCCATCTCTGTGCTACCTTTATTAGATAAGCATTTCCCCTTTTTGGCATTGTAAATCCTAACCAAGGGAGGCTTTTTCACCTGGCAGGATAATTCAAGCAAGAGAAAAGTTTTCATCTTTCTTTATTTCACAGCACAGCAGAAGCTTGGATGAGCGGGATGTGACAGGAGAACCAGGCCTTTTGGTTGCAAGTTGTGGGTTTTTTCAGAACCAGCCTCCACAAGTATTATTAAGAATATTAAACTACTGGAGAGCTATGATTGTTAAAACCTTTCTAAAATAATAGCTCACATCTATACTTATGTCTGGGTATTTTTTTTTCCTTTTTAGAATGATCTGTACAATATAGCAAATAATACATATTTATTTTCCCTGCAGCTTTTTGCTAGTTGAAAATTAACTTTGGGATATCTCCAGGATGCAATGTCATCTTCAGATATTTAAATTACAGTAATTAAAACACCTTCGCATTGATTGTTACTGTTTGGTCTTTTTTTTTCTCCCTTTATTTCTGTGTTGTTAACTTGACACAGAATTTTCTCATAACACTAAAAAATACACCTTAAACGGGATAATATACATCACTTTTTCAGTCTTCCCCTGCTTGCCAATTACCATTTTGGATGCAATGCTCTTGTTAATTTCTGCTGCACAGCATATGGATAATTTCTTTCTATTTCCATTGCATTTACTATTGTAATAACTACTGATAGTTTGCCAGACAGTGTTGCCACTTGTCCCTTGAAACGGAAGAATCTTCTTTGTATGCCTGATGTAACAAATATGGCTGTTCTCTGCAGCATAGCTGATGAGGTCTTCGACCAGATTTTAAATATATAAATTCTGTCACATTATTTCAAGGTTTAATTACATCTTTTGAAAAGTTCCATAGTTTCTGATTGCAGCTAGCTTGCAGTTTTGGCATGATTTCTGCTTATACATTTATACGCAATTCCCACTATGGTCCAATCCACGAAATGCTGCAGGGTACCCCATGATACCCTGGAATCCAAAATAGCCCAGATGTGGTAGTCCCTCTAACCGCCATCACTGGAGGCAGAGTTCAAGGCTGCTGTTGGAAGAGATCTGGGTTCGGGTTGTAACAGGGAGGTCTGAACAATAGAGTGACTCTTGAGACCATGTGGAAGCTGCAGATGAAACAGAACTAGACTAAACCAGTCCGTGATTTTATGTGGGCCCACGTAAGAAGTGACCAGCCTAGAAGAAGATGCACTAAACAACATGTTGGCTGGACAACCAAACAGAATTCCCAGCCACCAAGTCCAGTGCTGGTTGCAGATATCTATCAGCGTAGCCTTTGTAAGCAACCTGTGCTTTTTCCAGTTGCTCCTGAGGAAAAAAACGTATATGCTGTACCACTGACAGGAGTCCTCAAGGGAAAACTCCTGGACAGGGTGGTCACAGGAATGGACCATATTGCACATAAAAAGGGATTTACTACTTGGAAAAGCAGACGTTACCGTTCAAGACAAAGTCTACCAGAGGTAGCAGATAAATCCAGTCACCCTAATGACAGTTAATGTAACAACAGAGATATTGCTCCAGGAACTGGTTCACCTGCTTGGTCTGACTATTTGTCTGTGGGTGATAAGGGTTGTAAAGACTGTGTTGCACCCCTAGCAGACTCAAAAGTTGACTCTAGCAGGAACTGAGCTTGGTCCCTCGGTCCATGGCAGCCCATGGCGATGAAATGTATGCTGCAAAAACAAGCATGTGATTCAAGGGGCCAAAGGCCACCTCTTTACTGGAACAAAAATAGCCACCTTTGTAAACATGTCCACCATAACAATCACTGCTTCACATCCCTGGGACATGGGTGTATCCACAGTGAAAACCATTAAAATAATTTGCCATGGCTGCTTGGGTGTTGGTAAGAGTTGGGATAGACCCTGCAGCCTCTGTGTCAGTCTCTTGGCCCAGGTATAGACACAGCAAGCCTGGGCATAGCTCACATTGTCTACAGAGACCGAAGGCCACCAGGAGGTTGGTGTGACTCAATGTAGAGTTTTCAGGCAACCACTGTGCCCGACTGTCAGCACATCACAACAGCACTGCAGGCAGGATCTGCATCCGCATCTGAAGAACTTGTAACCTCAGTGGGGACATACAGCTGCTCATCTCCACATGGACAACCATCCTTCTTGTGCATGTCCTGCAAATTATCCCTTCCCCAAAACTGTGTGACCAAAGGATCAATGGCCTTCTCAAGATGCACAGAACTTAAAAAGGCGTTGTCAGGTACAGCCACAACAAAATGGTGAGGAGTGAAAAAATTGCAAGGGGATGGATTCACCTTTAGGACAGGCTCAAATTGAGAGAAAAAGACATGAGATTCAAAGGTTTTAGCAGGCAATAACTGCAAGAGGTTGACAAGCAATAGCTGGAAGAGGTTGAGCTCTCCTGCCAGCCAGTTTTATTAGTTCTCTCGAAAACCCACCAAGGGTATTCATAGACATAATATTTATAAACATTGTCTCCTTTGAACAGATAGCCCGTAAACCTGATAGGAACATCCCCCACCCCAAGCCTCCAAACCCCACTCTCCGCAATATTATCCCAGAAAGCATGGATAAGAAGCGTAAACAATGTCAAGCAGAAAGTGCTGCAGCAAAGCCAGGAGGGCATCCACAGAAAGACCATGGCAGATGTAACCAAGAGGAAAATTCTACAAAAATGGGCCAAAAAATCTTCCCATATGTTACATTGCAAACTGCAGAGATTCTCCCCAGGGGAATGTCTCAGCAAAGGCGGCTCTTGGGGAGAGTGCTATACAAACATGAACTTTGCAAAATGGACTCCTTTCACAGATGTAGCTTACTGATGCCAGCTGATTATAACCCTCAGCTAAGCATTCATATTTTCTTAAAAACTAATACGAAATTAGTCTGAGTAAATTATCCAGAAGTAAATATCATTTACCTTTTCTTTTCCTACTTATGTTACTTTTCAGTTGTCTTCATGTCTATGGACATGACCCATCTCCTTTGGAGACAGGTGGTTTTTTTAAATTCTACTCATATTTTTTGAAACATTTGTGACTTAGCCTCACTTCTCAGGGATAAAACTTTTTTATTTTAAGCTTCTCTTTTATTTTTTCTTTCCCCATTGCAATTTGTCCAGCTCTGCTGGTACAGCAGCAATTTCATGGGCCAAAGCCTTCCACTGGGGGTAACAGAATATGTGTAACAATTTATATTGAGTTTCAATCATGTTGTATCAGTTGCCACATATGAATGAATTTAGGTTTGCAACACCCCTGTGAGGTAGGGACATATTGATTTTCCTTTGTTATAGATTGGGAAACAAAGAGTTTAAGCAACGAAACTTCAATCAATCACAGAGCCAAGAGCAGATCCCAACTTTTCCAAAACAAGACTTGCGTTCGCTGTTGCAAGGCTATTTTCTTACTTTCAAGATGGTGTTATTTTTCAGATTAAAAAATACAAAGGACAATATTGTTAATATCAGATGTCTCACAGAAATGTGGGACCAGATGTAGATATGCACATTCTTTTAAGGTGGTTTCTATAATATTTAATAACAGATTAGTGCATTTTAGAGAGTGCAATATTGCTGAAAAATTTTATATATAATACTTTGCAAGAGCTTGAGTGGAAATTTTGAAGTGTTTATCACTGGACTCTACTAGCTGATGGTTTTTGTAGTATTAAGTAGCTCAATCTGTTGTCTTTTCAAAGTAGCAATTATTTCTGAACTTTTCCCTTCCATTCTTTTTTTTTTCCCTAGAAAGGAAGGCCTAGTAACCCTGAACTACAGTTAAGAACACTTTGAGCTGTCCACATCTCACAGAACAAAAGAATGACAAGTTGTTTCTAATAATAGCAAGATTACCTCTTTTTTTTGGAAGTAAAAAAGCTACCTGTAGCTGCAGTGGAGCATATAAGTCAAGACAATTTTAAAGGAATTTTAATAAAATGTTTGAAAGTTAATTTCAGTCATTGAGATCCTAGAGTTGCAAAGTAATTATATTTTTTCACTTAATGGAACCCTTTGTGACTACTTCTTGAAAATTCCCCCTGGAAACGTTTTCTAGGAAGTATTACAAGATATAAGTGAAAAGTCAGAAATATTTCTGTTAATTTTAAAACTCCTCGGTTTTTGTTCTATTATATAGTTTTCATCTTAAAAGTTAATTACATCCTGCCTGAAAATCAGCAGCTGGAAAAATGGTAATTCAGTAGTGGATTTACTCACGTCCTTAGATAGATCAGGAGTTTTCTGAAATACTGCACGGATATTGAATATATTTAAACAGCTAGCATTCAAACAAATGCTTGATATTCAAATATTGTATGCAGAATGCTACAAACCCAAATTGGATTCAATCTAATCTCTGCATACAAGCCTTTGCTGAACCTGTACATGAAAATATGGTTTTATAATAAAACAAGGAAATAGAGACAAAAGTGAGAACAACAGTTTGCATTTATACACTAAGAATTTGTGATCCTTGTCGCACTAAATTCAGTGCTTTGACTAAAAGCAGTTTCACCATGGGGGCCAGCATGATGAGAAAAGCAGGGGAAAATACAAAGCAGAAAACAAGAGGGTGAGGAAAATTAGTCAAATACACACCATTTCCCAGTTTTTTGAATAAGTACGCTACAGAACAGCAGCTTTCTCTAAACTACGGTGCAGCAGCACAAGATAGGCAAAATGAAAACTGTAGAATGTTTGAAATATAGTTTATTAATGAAATAAACCTGTTTTGATTGAGTTATTTTCTGGAATTGAATAAACCAAAACTAGAAATACACGGGCCAACCTGCCATGGTCACTCAAACAGGATTAGAGTTCTGGGTGGTGATGGTTATATATTGTCGTCATAACATCGCAATACTGAGTACAGACCGCTGCAGTGTATAGACCAGCTTCAGGTATGGACATACCTACCTAGCCACAGTCTGAAACACAGGTGAAATACTATCAGTTTGGTGTGTCTTTTATTCAGAAGATAAAACCATCTGAAATGCAGCACCAGTTCTACAAGGTATGAAGAGTTCCTTCTACGCTGGGAGTTAAACTAATTTAATGGTATAAAATAAAATCACTTATCAAAATTGCCCTGGAAAAAGGTCCTGCACAATACGACTTCTCTCTGCAATAAATCACACTAGTATGGGCGTAGTTGCTGAGCCCGTTGGGAAATTATTGAGAAAATGGATCACTGAGCTAAGTACTTGCTATAAGCAGATACTCATTAACAAGGTAGTACTTCACACTATCCCATGTTTTATTATTATACAACACTACTATGAACAACATTCAAAGAACATCATTAAGCTTGCAAAACCAATCTCTCCAAAGCAGCCAAATGCCAGAATTAAATCTGCTCTTGCAGCCTTGGTATAACCTCATCTTCACTGTCTCTGCTTATATTATTCTTCAGATGCATGATTATGATTATCTTTCAGTCTCCACTGGAACTCTCCTCTGTTGGGTACATAGAAGGGTTAATACTTAGCTCTTAGCTCAGTGTTTTCTTTTGCTCTATATTAGCACCCAGGATTTTTTTTTACAGTGCCTGATCCAAGACCATTCCTGAGTCAGAATTCTTCATTTCTTTTTGGCTGTGTTATGGTGCTCACCAATATGCTGTCTGCAGTCACTGATACCACATTCACTCAGCAGCACTTTGCATCACTGTCAGTTGATAGGAGTGATCAGAGCTGGCTCAGGCTCCCCCTGAGCGTAGACCAAATTATCTGGCTCATAGTGCTGTCGCACAGCTCTCGCTTTAGGGATGAGCAGCAATTCTTGAGAGACAATGCCAAGCACTCTAATTTCCTGTCAACAGTGGCATCGTCTCCCTTTTTCTGCCTCCCTGTGTATCATCAGGAATGGTTTCTGACAGCAGATATCTTGCCTCCCTCAGTGAGGTGGGAAAAGGCAGCCCTAAAGCTGCAGGGAGAAGCAGAACACATGCCACTAGCTCACGGAACAGCGGTGCTAACTGACCCCCTCCCCTTCCCCTTTCCTAGGAGAGATGCTGCCTCATCCTCGCTCTCCCATGCTCTTCAAGCAGTAAGTCCCTCCTCCTCTGCTTGAAATCCGTCCTTCACTTCCTCTGTGTGTCTGTGTTTTCTTCATTCAAAACAACATGGTTGGCTGCAAGTGTTTGTTTACATGCTTCGCAGCTATAAAAGCTGCTCATTAAATAAGGGTCCACGGAGTTCAAAATGCAAAAGCAGATAAAAGTAAGGACATAAAGAATGGAATTGTAGAAGGGATTATTTACTGACCATCACAAATGCACTGCTGAATCTCCCTTCCTGTCACGTCTGTGTTATTCTTGAAGGGGACTTGATGTGGAGCAGGGTACTTTAGAAGACCGTGACCTGGAAAGGGACACTCTGTGCCCCCATTGTCAGAGCCCCAGTCCTGCCTCCTACACAAGCTGTGGGCAAAATAGTTAGACCCTTCTTCTGCTATCATGTTATTGCCCACATTGTTCTACTCCAGGTAACACCTAGTTACTTCTGCCTCTATGTTTGCTAACCCACAGGTAATGGGTGAGATGCCATGGAATATGAAACACACGGATTCAGTGGCTACCTGTGTAAAACTTAGAGTCTGGAGCTCACTCATGAGACCTGTAAGTTTTTCAATAAACCCAAAGATTGAACACAGTTGTCCAGGATTACTTTTGCCTACTAAGGACTAATCTTTCTCTTCTGCAAGTAAGTGACTTCTTCCACCACTGATCAACTTCTGCAACAGTTGAGCAGGGAACACGCAGTGATCTATCTTCCCTAGCCTTTCTGGCTACCTCTTCACATCACTTCCGTTGTGCGCAGTGGTTGGTTCTGAAGATGCTGAAAGAATCACTATCCTTGATTCAAGTTCATTCTTCTTCCCGTCAGAGTTGCAGGAAATAGCCATGAATACAGATAGGGATATTTGCTTTTTGAAAATACTCTGCTTTTGCTCATGTGGTTTACTCACCTGCTAGTCTCACATGCAAGAAACATACACTGAACGTCAACACAAAACTTGGAATATTTTATGAGCCTGAAAGTTACAAGAAATCCGCTTTTCTAGAATGAGAATATGAGAATGTTTGTAGAATTCTATCCAAAATGCTCACGTACTTTTATCAAATCTTCAAATTAAGGTTAAAGGGTGATTTTAGCATGGCACAGAACTGGCCCCAGAATTCTCGAGAACCTTAAATGTAATTATTAGTGAATTTCTACCATATGTACTGTGAAATGGACATAAGGACTCAGGTGTCTGGAGAGATAACTGAAGTTTTTCCATTGACTTAGTAGAGCTGGGTTTTAAATAAGGAGGTATCAAATTCAGTTTTCTCCTTTTTACTTTTTTTTTGCCAAATTTTATTAGTTTAAATTTAATCTAGCTCAAATACCTGATGTATGGTATAAAATGGATATTGCCATTTCTATTCCTTACTTTGGAAACTGTATGGGTTTTCCCTTTAATAGATTAGTATGTGGGATTCTGGAGAGATAAATCTGATTTATCTTGGCTCTAAGAAACAGATTCACATTGAGAAAACCCAATAGATTTAAGTTTCGCAGTACTCCAGTGTGACTCTGGGGTTTTAAAAGAGCAAAAAAAGTAAGAAAAAGGTTTCTGAATCTCACTTTATAAAGTATACATGTATTTCAGGTGATAGATTAGAATTAACCGTCTCGCATGGTAAGAGTTTGTCACCCAGATTCTCTTCAGAATTGTGTATGGGTGAGTGATGTGAAACACACTCTGTGCGAGGAATTGAAGATTTCTCCTGTCCATTTTGGGACTAATCTTTCAGTCTGGAAAAATAGTTTTCTAAAATGAAAATGGATAGGATTTCAGATTTAGGGTTATTTATAAAAAAGCTTTTTACATTCTGTAGGTTTGCAGTGTTCTGAAGACAGCTGACAGTGATGTAACTTTTGAGGAGATGTCTGAGTCACTTTAAAATACATTGCTGTGCATTTGTATTAAATATCTTAAACCACTGAATGATGCATAAAGATATCCCCACTTTTTTTTTTGTTACTTCATTGCTTTTAAGAGAAAGTCTTAATTTTTTTGAGCGATCGCCACATGGTATGTAAAACATTAATGTATTTCACTGTCTATCCCTCGTATTATATAATTATCCCTGTTACATTTACACAATGCTGGGCTTCTGTGCAAGACATACAAAACATAAAACTAAAACCATCTTTCTAGTCAAACGAAGATCTATGCTTGCGGTAGTTTTTAGCACTATCAAGTGGCAGTAGATAATCTGCTGCCACTTTGCCTTATCTTCAGTAGGACAAATTATGGATCACAATTTGTCCTTTAGTGTTTGCATCCACTTAAAATGTTCATCTGCCAGAGAGATAGCACAACTTATTTGAGAATGAAACACATTTCTTCTGAATGGGCCTTTGACTCACAATGCATTTGACTGTAAACAAAATGAAATAGGAACTTTTACCCATTACTCATGGGAGGATAAATTCTAGATACATGTGCACATGCTGGGTAAATGGCATTCATTCCCTGTGAGAGTATGTGGCTTGTGGATTTCTTAAATTTTTAGATTCTCAGATGGGAAAGCACCAATTCATCATCTAGTCAGACACTTGCTCTGTTGCTAGCCTGAAATTTCATCCAGTTACCCCAGTGCTGAGCTCAGTAATTTGGATTTATGCTGCATTGCAAAAGATGTTTCTACAACTGCATCCACTCTTGACCCACTCAGAAAAGAAGCCATCCTTTCCCATGGGTGATTTCGTCCAGTAATTCATCATCTGCACTGCTAAAAGCATAAGTATTTCTAAATTCTTATCTATGTTTCTACAAAGTATTGCTCCCTTTTTTTCTCCTGATGTAAGTGTAATTATTTATGATTTCTTGTAGTATACATACACAATATTTGATGACATTCAGCAACTCATGCATTGCTAAATTCTAATCTTGCTCTAGTCAATAGGACTTATGAACCTAAATTTAGTTCATAGTCCTATTCAATGCATGTATTAGTAAGAAGTTTGACAGAAAATGATCTTCCTAACTACTGACAAATATATTTACCCTTATTTTATTTGTCATTATCTGAATGAGTTCAGTATTAAAGTAATGTGCCATCTCAGGCATATGAAAAGAGATCAGATATTCCCAAAACAAAATCTTGATTTCCAAGAAGAAAAAACTTTCGAATTCTAAACCCTAAACTCTCTAACTTCCTGAGCACCAAAATTTGCAAAAACTATGAATGCATCTTGAACTGTAATTAAGGCACTGTTACCAGCCTCCAGTCTAAACATTTTTCCTAAGCTTTCCTGTTTCACAGTGCTCAGATACTGAGATGTGCGAGACTCCCCTGGCAGTGGTTCATCCTCTGTCATGGGGGCTTGTGATTCAGCCAAAACTTGACTATTGTAGACAATGAGTACATTTCCTTTCTTCTTTTTGGGAAAAGAAAAAAAAAAATCAAACATAGAGAAAAGCAGATACAGATGTAATTTGCTGAGTTTAATTTCTACCATGCATTTGGGAAAAAACGTGTTCTTCTG
The DNA here is from genome assembly GCA_013398225.1 of Steatornis caripensis. Lineage (NCBI taxonomy): Eukaryota > Metazoa > Chordata > Aves > Caprimulgiformes > Steatornithidae > Steatornis > Steatornis caripensis. The sequence continues at coordinate 187,632 of VZSC01016208.1, read as the reverse complement.
AGCTAACCCCTGCAGCTATGCAGTCAACAGGGAGTTTTCTTGTTATAGCACATGTAGTTTAACACTTTTTCAGCTACTCCAGATATCCAAATGCAAAATCCGGCATTCAGAGACATCATGTGGAGTTTTGACATTCCCAGGGCACCCAGGGTCTGGAATCTGGTGAACGGATGATAATGGCACATAAATATAGTATTTTTAACCCTGACAGATATAAACTAGTGCCAATAATATTTGTCGTTTCATATAAAAGGAAAAAGTGTGTACACTGATCCACCAAAGAGACTGAAACTTGGCAAATATAAGCAGCATTTCTTAGGAATTATTAAAAAGCTTTTATTTTCACTTTCACTAAAAAAAGGGAAAATTAAAATATATTCATACAGTTTATATTCAATTTGAAGTTTTTTAACATCTGAAATTCCAGGCTGCTATGTTGAGAAAAACAGAGATAGCTTTCAGTGTTTCAGAATTTGAATGCTGAGTAGAGAAGTATGTAACAGTAATTAAATTGCTTTTATAAACTAAAGGAGTGGGTTGCAGCTCCATGTGGCCTGTGCCACCCCTCTTTGTGAACCAAAAATCATACTATACAACGTCTCTTCAAAACCAATATTTCACAGAGGAGGTCACATACTGCAAACAAAGAGCTGTCATATGGAGGACCTATCAACAAAAAATGCTACAATCTTTGCAAAATGTTATAGTACGTTTTAGTCTTGGACATCACATTACTGGATAACTCATGTATTAGCTGCCTCAGCAGTCACAGCAGGATCAGGGTTTTTTTGGGGGAAAAAAAAACGCAAAACATTTTAATCTGGAAGCACATGAGGGCTAAGAAGCATCTATCTAGATAGTTTCATTATAACAATACTCACAATTACCACAGCAATTTTTGTGTGATACCTACGGAATGACAAGAAAGCCATCTGTGATCTGGAAAGCTGTTAAAATGTGTGGGCAGGTATATGATATTCTATACCATTTAGTGATTAAACAAGCAACATTTTTTGCCGTATTTATGAGGTTTGGAAGTGCACCACCACAAAAATTGGTCTCACTATATAAAGAACTAGAGGTACTCTGGGTGTGTGAACAGAGGTGTTCGAAAAAGCTGTTTACCCGTTTCACTGCTGTGATGAGGAAACTTTTCCAGGAAGAAAAAAACTGTAGTAGCTATTTCTGTTCAAAAGTTGGAACCAGTGACCCTGCTAATAGCTGTGATAACTGTTAATGAGTTCCTTCAAAGTTTAACAGAGAATCTTTCCATCAATCCAGCGGCTATAGGTGAAAGAAGTATTAATGAGTGAGATACATTTTACAGTCTTCCACTTATCCACCTCTTTTAGCAGACTTATTCTTATGTCCAGAGAAATAGTCTGAGATGCAGCGAGGAAATAATAATTAAAAAAATATGAACATTAGTCCAATTTATTTTGCAAAATATAAGGATTCCAGTACTATCAGTGTATAAGAAATAGATGGAGATTTATATTAAGTGGTGAGATTAACTGGCACAAACAGTCATATGCCAAACTCAAAGCCCTTTAGACTTTCTGGATTCTGTACAACCATGTCTAACTCATCACTCAATTTGGGTCATTCTGTATGCAAATCGTTCTTTGGCACAGAATTTCTCCAGTCCTACGTCTTGAGTGTGCAATATATCTAACTTCTAATTATAATAATAATTGAAAATATTATTATTACTGATACTGTTATTACACTAGTTCTGACTCCAAACTGGCTCCGTTTTAGTTTCTCACTACATTGTGTTCACTGCTGTACGAGCAGAGAGAAAAAAAGACTCTTCACAGAAGTGCCTTCAATAAACCAACTGTTGCAAATACCAAGGCTGAAGGGGCTGAGAGATTGAAGGAAGCCATAATAAAAACCTGCATTTATACCGGTCACTACTCTGCACTTCTTTCTTCTGCATAAGCTGAATGTGTTTTTAAAATCATAAATATATGTCCACCATTTTCAATGGTCTTCCACCTACCTATTGTCAAAGGTGATTGATTTTCTACAGGAAATACAAAGTAAGGCACAGATACTGATAAGAATCTCTTCTCTGATAGCCATCTGTTTCATTTTGATTTCTCCTTTTGTACCTAATGGTGCTTTTATGATTTGAAGTGTTATTTACGATTCTCTGCTTGAAATATATATGTGGAATGGAAACGAACTCAAACCAAAAATACTTTAAAGGAATGACTCCTGACAAAAACCCTGAAATATTCTGTTATTTTTATCTGACGTGCTCATAATATAATTGATCATAAACAAGGCAACCAAGGAAATTCGGTTGACTATCTTTAATTTTTTTAGTTTTCTGTATGACAGATCTCTCTGTCTTTCTTTCTCTGTACAAATAACATGTTGTGAATTAAAATAACAAAAAAGACACTGTCTAAATGAAGAATTTGACTGACTGTACTTATAAAGCATTAAAATTCATTGGTGTCATGCAGAAAATAAATTAACGAATCTATCACATAATGAATATTATTTCAATATTATTGGTAATGATACTAGCACCCATGGGGTGATTGGTACTTACCAAGCATAAGGAGACAAATAACCTGTCAGAAGGAGTGACAGATGAAAAATAGGAAAAAAAGTTTTATACACTGGCAGGATATTGAGCATGAAGGTTAGAAGAAATCATTTAGCTTCTTAGGAGCTTCTTCTCATTCCCTTGTTTTTAACACCCTTTCTTATAAATAAATAACCCCCTGCTGGAATCAACTGTTATCTCTGAGTTCCTGCCTTAATCTCGTCTACAAACAAAACTTTATCAATTAGAAAAAATAATGAGGAGAACCTACAGATTGCAAAATTCAACGATTTTACAGCCATGATGAAAGCGAAAAGGAATACTGCCTGCTGGATGCCTGTACTGTGGTTCAGTCAATTAGATACCTGGAAAAATGTATTTAAGGAGTCATGCGGATGGTGCATTCCCAAACTGAAGCAAATAAGGGGTTGCCTGTGCTGGGCCCAGTACTATTCAGTACTTTAATGACCTTGGATAGCAGAGTAGAGAACACTTAAACTTGCAAATCACTCCATGCTGGGAAGTCCTGCAAACACTTTGAAGGACAGGATTAGAATTCAAAATAATTTTGACAAATTGAACAAGTGGCTTGGGAAAATGGATATAATTCAATAAAGATAGATATGAAATTTTATACTATTTAGGAATAATCATCTGTACAAAGAGAAAATGGGGATCTGTCTAGGATCTGGGAAGTGTAGTGGATGACAGAGTGAATACATCTGAAAACATCATGTTTTTGTAAAAAAAAAAACAACGAAGCAAAATAAAACCAACCGATGTATATCACACTGGTGTGTACAAATATGTATACTTTAAGGTGTTGAGTAATCCTCTTATTTGGATCTCATCAAAACGCAGTGGAAAAACTCCATAACACAAGGTCCAGTTGAAGAAAAACAGCAAGAATTGTCAGAAAACCGAATAACATGATTTCTGAAGAGAATCTAAAGGAGCTGAGTTACCTAGTTTAGAGTAAGGAAGTCATGACAATAGACTTTAAATATATGGAAGGTTAGTTTCAAAGATCATGATGATAAACTGTCTTGTCATAGTCACTTTAGCTAGAATAAGAAGCAATAGGCTTAATTCGTGAAATGATTAGGGATTAGGAAATGCATCATAGCAGGTAGAACAGTTAAGTAGTAAAACGCTGCCTGGACAAATTTGTGTTGTGGGTTTTTTTTGTTTGTTTCTGTCTTTCTTTGTTTTGTTTTGTTTTGTTTTCTCCTTGAAAGATGTCTAGAACAAGTCAAATGACCTCCTAAGGTTTAGCAAGAGGTAGACTGCTCTGCTCTTTCCTCAGGTTAGATGACCTCTTTCCAAATCCTGTTTTCTGTTATTCTTTCTTCAGTCAATCTAATCATACATCCTATATTTGTATATTACAGTTGGTTGTAAGATGTATTGATAGAGACTGTGCCATTTTCCAGGTTGAGAAGTGGAGACAGCCCAGTGGGGCTAGAAGGGCAGAAGCAGAGCACAGCTTTGGCTTCTACCTCAGTAGTAGTTGGAGACCAACAGGAGAGTGCAGAGCGGAAAACTGATCAGGAAAGTGTGACAAATGTGAAGATGGATTTGATACTTCTAGGAAGGAAACTTGGTACAGTCAAGAGTCCTAATTTTCCTTTTATAAAAAAGGATTATTGTTTTCCTATTACTAGACAGTAGGCATACAAAATACTATACTTCTCCCTCTTTAGATTAATAGGCAGACAAAACTTGTGTGTGTCAGGAGAAGGAGTGTACACATGCGTGTGTTTGCTCAGACATAGAAGAAAGGAGCAACAGGACGTTTTTCTGTCAGGGGAAGACATGATTCCTCATTTGTGTCTTCTTACATTAACAGTTTTCAGGAAACCTACTGAACAAAAGACTTAATTAACTCTTGCCCTCACTTGATTAATCTATTCCAATCTTTACTCACAAGTTCCAGGGAGAAGATTTTCCTATTAAGGCCACCACTGGCCAGGAAATTTCCAATAAGAAGTTTTTTCCTGTGAAAAATTAAAATCCACCAAAAAAACTCTCTGAAATTACTTAGTGCAAGATCTGAGTGACCATAAATTTACTTCAGATCCAGGATTAGTGTTTCTTTTTTTTTTTTAAGTCAGAGAGAGACAGAGACAGGAGCAACAACAGATATATTGGTAATTTGGCATGGTGTTTCTGTGATAGGTCACTTGATTATGAGTTCTTGCTTTCTGTTCTTCCACATTGCACAGGAGTGCCCTGACTGCAGCCCATGGCACAGTGATGCTGATATTTCTCGTTCTGTCCTGTTCAGGGGGCAGTGGAACAACCTTCCCCATTGTGTATGCAATGAACCATAGATTAGAGAAAGGTCTTGAGCCTGATTTACTAGGTAACACTCAGTATCTCTCTTCCTCACTATATCTTTCAGGATACCACATGATTGAGAAAAAAAAAAAAAAAGGAAAGAAATGAGCTAAAGTTGATGAGAAGAAATTTACCCTTCAGCACTCCAGTCAATATCTTTATTTATGTCACAAATTTGGGGAAACGGTAGTGCCTGAGATTTTTATGCTTACTATTTCATTCCTTTCTGACCAAAGATTTTCAAAATAAAATCATTGATAGTTCAGGTGTGTAATAAATATGTATGACTTAACGCATTTGTATTCTTAATTCAAAATTAAAAATAGTAGAAAATATGATTTTCCTTTTTTTTATACTTGCATTAATCCCATTCTCACCGTTTGGTTTATTGAAACTCTCTTTTGTCTACTTTTCTTTATATTCTGGTTCGATGATTTATATTGTGTTTAATTAACCTTATTCTAATCTCTCTTTTTACTGAAGCCCCAAATGACCAGAGGACCACTGTTCTGATTTAAGTACTTGGCAGACATCATATTGAATTCAGTGGTGCAGGATCAAATCTCTTACGCCGCCAGAACACCAGAGTCACACTTTGATCCATTTCCTACTAATAATACATTAATTTTCTTTGGTAAATTTAAAGGTAAACTAACATACACAGATAGTCATTAGATGCCATTTGAAACTGAGTCCTTATATGTCACAGCTGAGTGGAATAATAAACATGACCAAAAAATAAGTTGGTTGCATTGTAGCTTTAAGACTGAAAAAATGTAGAAAAGTGGTGACTATGTGACAGAAACACTACATGCATATTCTCACTTCACTTCATTAACAGATCTGAAAAAAAAAAATCATATTTTTTCATTATGTCCATAAACTGAGAAGAGGAATCTAAAAGACTTGAGGAAAAGGCAGGTAATATGTATCTAAACTACTCAATATGGGACCAACTCTTCGTCATCTTATTTTTTTCCCTGCTTTTCAGAGATACAAAACATGCTAGAGTATTTGTAAACCTGCGGTTTGCAGTTTGAATAGCTGCATTTAGCAGTGAAAGTATATGAGGATATTTGAAAGCACAAACCAGAGACGTATTTAAACATGGTATGACTCACTGAGGTATGTGTCACTGTGGCCCTGCATTCAAAGGGACCTGCTGGGATTGCCACTTATTTACTGAGAAATAGCAGGGGTTATGGCTCTGTGTGTGGTCAACATACACCCCAGATGTGAAAGTCTGGAAGGTAATTGTCTGCATTGAAGGTAGTCACCCTGGACTCTTACAAACATTAGATTCTATTTCTCTAATAAGCATCTAATGATAAGAAAGATGCAAAAGATAGGTCAGAGGTGCTTATGGAACTGTTTATCTTCCTTTACTATGAAGTAGTTTTAGATACCTAAATGAGACGAGGGAATACGGAGCTCAAGTGCCTGGAATCTAGCTCCATCTCTCATTGCCTTGCTGGTTACCCAAGGCAAGGAAGATGTGTACTGCTACATCACCTTCCGCTCTGCTCCTGTCCTCCTGTCCTTCCTCTACTCTTCTTTCCTCTGGCACTTCTGCACCTGGCCACACTGGTTGGGTATCACACATCTTTATATCCAGCATAAGATGTGTGTTTTGGTGCTAGCTTTCTGCTCTCTCACTCTGGAGATTGCCTCTCATGCATTCACAAGCATAATATTTCATTGTCTTTTCTGCTCTGTGACCAGCAGTGCCAGCAGCAACCACAGGCAGTTTTGGGGATCCAGAGCAGTAAAGAGGTTGCAGAAATGCACAGTATTGGGAAGCGCACCTTTGATGGGGACTGGTGCTTCGAAATAGGCGCATTTGCACCCGGTGGTATTTGTGTTGCAATTGCTGTGCCCGTAGTGGACGCACAGGTGCAGGCATGGTTGGCCTGACATGCATCTTCACACGCTTTGAGAAAGCATTCAGCTTAGAGGTGTTAAGGCCTTCCTGCAAATGCTGCTGAACTGTCATTTTTAAATATAAGAACATATTGTGTTCGTTGCATTAAATACTAAAAACATTCAGCCATATCATATTGAAGAGCTGAGTCACTTTACAAGAACATACGTATAATCACCAGCTGATTTACTAGATAATTAGGGCAGGACAGAGGCAAGGTACCTCCTGATTCCAAGAAAACCCACAACAAAACCCCCATATTTGCTTCAGAAAGTAAATTTTTCAGTGTCACAACTCATCTATGTGCTGAACAATACCAAAAAATCTATTTCAGACCTGTGTTTCTGACACAACAAATCGCATTTTTTTCCTTTTTCCCTCAGGTCTTTCTCTCCCTTTCTTGGGGAGGAACCACATGGCAGATAATATTAATCTGACCTTCCTCTTGTCCTGGCACGCAAAGTTTTTTCTCCCCTTTCGTTATCACTCTTCATATACTATTACAATAAATGTCAGGAACTGATGAGCAGTAAAACAATTTGTTCTTTTCCAGCTCTTGTGTAAGTCAGACAGCAGAAGAAAAGACATCTTACAGTAAGATATTTTGCAGACACGTATTTTTATACAATGTCTGGTGAAACAATGAGTGGCACTGCCTCTCGTATCATCTCTCTCCGGAGTGAAACCAAAGACCAAGCTAGGAACATGCTTTTGAAGTGCAGAAATGAAGCAGTGCTGTCTCAGTGCTGTACAGCAAGTCACGTCCATCCCTACCCCTTTCGGACATGTCTTCCAGAGCTGTCAGCGACCCTCTTCTCGTTAAAAGCTTAATCTTGTTAGTATACAACGTTCCTCCCATTTAAAAGACTAGTTTAAAAATAACCTTTTATTTAAAATAAGGGATTTTGTAAATGTCACTTTGTATTTTACTTCAACAAGACAGAACAGCTTCTCCCTCTCATCTCCCTCACCTTAAAACAAAACAAGCTTTAATTTTTACTGATATTATTTACATAAAGTCTTTTTTTAAGGTAAGTGTTGATTTTTTTTCTATCATAAGCTTATTCTATCACACCTTTAATCTAAGACTACATATAACAGTTTATGTAGAGTTAATAATTTATGAATAACTCTTTCAAATCTTTAATCAGTTGTTAAAAATCCCAGCAGGCTGTTAGGTTGCTTATCACTCTAGTTTATAACCTTGAAATGGTGGGCTTATAGCTGCCTACAGCAAGTATTGTTCACGCCTGTAACTATTAATTACTTATTAACCCTTCATTATGACCATGCAGTTGTTACGAACTTCTACTTGATTTTTTCCCGCACCATTTTCTATCTATTGAGTTCCTGGACTAGTGAAGTGGGTCGAGTACCAGAGGTTGCCTCCTGGCCTCAAGGAACCCATGTTTTTGCTGTCATCACCTGCAGCAACCGTAGGATTTTTGTCACAAAGGTTTACCTCTAAGTGAGAGTTTTGTGTATGATGATTGGGACATAGAAGGGATCAGAGGAGGGACAGGGAATTAAAGTAGTTCACAGCTTTGGTTTCCAAGGCTTCGCTGAAAGCCTGTTGACATTTCAAAAATATTCCCCCACTGTAATTTCCTTTCCAACTTCTCACTTGTCACTTGATTCAGGGAGGTTAAAAATAAAATAGATAGTTACACAGGTATGCTGAGCCCATGTACAATATTTGTGAATTTCTCAGGTGCTAAAACCAACCGATTGAGGGAATAGTGATGTCCTCACATGCACATCTTCAATGCAGCCACTCAAAAGGCTCCCTGGAACAAGCCCTTACACCCACACCTCCTCTTATGCTTGACCAGATCAATGGTGTTGGACAGGATATTTTAAGCAGAGTGAACAAACCTTTCAAACTTAAGAAAAATCAAGACCAGACACAAATCCAAAAGCAAACCTCTCCATTTGGGCTGATAATGTAGGATCCCTTTTATCTTTTTCAGAAGCAGCTGTGGATAACAAACCACTTGCACTGTGTGATACAACAGTTTCTATATGCTTGTGCTAACTTTTGCTTCTCTACTTATGAATGCATAAATGCATATATATAATTGCTCTGAAATGAACAGGCTAGTGTGTTGCAGATCTACCTGAGCTTAAACACAGACTTTTTTAAAAAAAAATCTGAATACTGTTTCTCCCTCCTCCCCATCCAGTCCTCCAAGGCTCCACTTTGCTACATAACCTCTGTCTTGGAAGTGCTTGGGGTGTATCAGAGCCCTCATAGAATCATAGAATCATAGAATGGTAGGGGTTGGAAGGGACCTCTAGAGATCATCTAGTCCAACCCCCCTGCTAAAGCAGGTTAGCCTAGAGCAGGTTGCACAGGAATGCATCCAGGCGAGTTTTGAATATCTCCAGAGAAGGAGACTCCACAACCTCTCTGGGCAGCCTGTGCCAGGGCTCTGTCACCCTCACAGTAAAGAAGTTCCTCCTCATGTTCAGGTGGAACTGCCTGTGCTCCAGTTTGTGCCCATTGCCCCTTGTCCTGTCACTGGGCACTACTGAGAAGAGTCTGACTGCGTCCTCTTGACATCCACCCTTTAGATATTTGTGAGCATTGATCAGATCTCCTCTCAGCCTTGTCTTTTCCAGGCTGAACAGAACAGAAGCTCAGTTAGGGCTGGGAGGGGGTAGGGGGAGCCACTGAACGACTAGCTTGGGAAGTTGGAATATAAGATAAGGAGCAAGGCCCAGAGAGACTGAACAACTTGCCTGTAGGAATAATGGGAATAAAGGAAATAACGGGGATGAAGGGCCATTGATCCTCAGCTACCCACTACATAGAACTCACCATGGAGGTCAAGTAGTCCAGCATCAAGTAGAGATCCTGTCTCAAAAGCAGAGCTGTTCTTTCAAAGCAAGGGCCAATCCATCACTGTAGAGTTGAAACAAAGTGGAGGACACTTTCTCACGTAAAGATCCTATTCAGGATGTTTTCACACTTCCTGTCCAGAGGTGTGAAAGATACATGTAGGGTTCTTTTTAAGAAATAAAAAAGAAAAAAGTTTTTTCTTTTTTATTTTTTCCTATAAGCTTTTTGCTTTTTGCTTTGTCTTCAGGTAACTACTTTAACCTTGAAGATATAAATTGTGAAAGGGAGCTTTGGCTGCCAAATTGCCTTTCTACAACATACCCAAGTAACGCACACCTTTCTGTAGTACGCAAAACATAGAAAAACTGGAGGACAGAAGTCTTAGAAGTTCCCAACTCCCGCCCTGTCTGGCACCACAAGATCTGCCACTGTAGTAGCTCCATCACCTATGAATCTCTGTGCTCATCTCCAGGGCCAGGAGCTGCGAGCAAGCCCCTCCTGAACCCGGGGAATTTGAAAGCACATGGGGTCTTGCAGATGACTACTCACAACCGAAAAGCACCTAGCCAGAGGATGAAACCTGACTCCTAACTGAGCTTATGCCATCCGCATCATACTGGTGAAACACAGGCCACCTGAAGGTACTGCAGTAAATGAAGCTTGACTCCAGATCTCTGTTTTATTTTCGCACTATCTTTTCTGCATATAACTACAACAAATGTGGATTATAAATAACAGTATTGGTAAACTCATATTGATAAATTAGTTCAGCAGTTCACAATGAAATTGCTAACCTTTTGCAATTAATTTGTTAAACGTCATACAGTATTGTCAAGTTTAAACAGTTTTAATTTGAGCACATAAAATTCAGGGATGTAGCAAGTTCCCAAACTGACATAAACTGAGAAACAGATTAGTATGTCAATGGAATATATGAATTCTAATATGACTTAAATTGAAATTTAAATGAGCTAAAAGTTATTAATACAGCATTCAGACAAGCTAGGAAGCAGAACTATGCCAAAGAAATCTTGATCAAGTAGCAGTCTATCCCGTTTGTAGTCCAGCACTTTGTAACTAATTACAGGGGACTAAAGAATCTAGAATTGCTACTTTCTGGAAATGAGAATACAATGGATGAGATAATGTCATGTAGAAAGGTCACAGTGACTCAGTTCCCATATATTTTGGGGGTAAAACATTTTGTATGAGATCATAGACACAGCCACAGCTCCATTATCCTCAGTTCATGTCTCACATTCATCTCTAATGTCACCTATCAGACATCTGACACAACTTTGGTTTCATAATCATGTCACTTATGTATGTAAGTCTACCAGCCCAAAAGACTAGCAGAATTCTCAGTGATTCCTCTGCCAAAAGTCTTGTTCATGATTCAACTGCATTTCAGCTTCATTGCTGTACTTCCCAATCTGTCTAATCCCAACTGCCCAGAAAATGACATATCATTACCTCATCCCTATGCAGAAATAAGAGTGTTTCTCCACCAACTTCATTAATATCATGTATGCTTTTGGACCAATTTTCATGGTATATCTATTATTGTGAGATACAGTCTGTGAAGCTCAATCTGTTTCAGCAGATTAAAAAAAATTTTCTAGCCAGCTCTCTCCTTATTGCTGCTCCAGGGTTGTCTGGGAGCTTTGGTGCTGGTGCTTTGCATGACAGGAAGCCTTCACTGCTCTTTCAGGCTTGAATCATGAAGTGCTTGTTCCAGGTCCTTCCCCTTACCTTTACTCCCTCATTCCACTTCCCTGCCACTGGGAAAACTGTAAGTTTGATGCCATGCCACAGTGAGCATGAAGGCACGGACAGGGATTTTGGCAGTGGCAGCTGAGGAGGGTGCTACTCAAAAAACAGATGTGGCTGTTAGAAGAGACAGGCTAAAGCACAAGAGGAAGAGGACAAGGCCCAGTTTGCAAATCAAATATCCAGAAAATGATAATTCAACTGCAGTATTTTTTCCCCCACCTTTAAAATAAAAGTTCTGGTTTCAGAACTTGGGCTACCAGGATAAAGCAGCACCTGTCTATGTTAGTACTCACCTTCTCTCTACAGCATAGCATTTTTGCAGTTTGGTGTTCTCAGATGACCTAGGGGTGGCGTACAGATTTAAGGATCATACATGTAGGGATATTTTATAGTCACTTGGAGACTACCTACTAGTTTATAGCATCAAAGTTTGTAATGTACGTTTCAAAAAATCTAGTTGCAAGAAATCCAGCAGTGTACTGTCTCCTCTGTCTAGTCTCCACTTACACATGTCATGAAGGAAATGAGGAACTTACACACTCTGCACACAGCCTCACACCTTAAATTTTCTCCTTTATGCCTGGATGAGTCGCATATTCTTTTCCATCTTTTTTTTCCTTTCTAAATTTCAGGATCTTTCTCCTCACCTACAACAATCCTTTAGAGTCTCCACAATATACTTTCTGTTTCTTTCTGTGTCCTAATGTTTAAATTTGGCACATTATGGCTAAAAGTTTGCTAATTTGGGTTCCTTTTTATTTTCCCAGAAAAATTTTAAATGTCACTCTTCTGTCCCTGACTGCTGTGGTTTAAACCCAGCAGGTAGCTCAGCCCCACACAGCCTATTGCTTGCTCCCTCCAGTGGGTTGGGGAAGAGAATCACAAGAGTAAAACTGAGAAAACTCATGGTTTGAGACAAACACAGTTTAATAGGTGAAGTAAAAGCTGTGCATGCAGTCAAAGCAAACCAAGGAATTCATTCACCACTTCCTTTCAGCAGGCAGGTGTCCAGCCATCCCCAGCACAGCAGTGTTCCATCACCTGTAACAGTCACTTGGGAAGGCAGATGCCCTAACTCCGAATGTCCCTCCTTCCTCATTCTTTCCCCCGGCTTTATTGCTGAGCATGAAGTAATATGGTACGGGATTTTCCTGTGGTCAGTTGGGGTCAGGTGTCCCAGCTGTGTCTCCTCCCAGCTTCTTGTGCACTCCTAGCCTGCTCGCTCGTGGGGTGGTGCAAGAAGGAGAAAAGGCCTTGACTCACTGTGAGCACTGCTCAGCAATAGCTAAAACATCCCTGTGTTATCAGCACTGTTTTGGTCACAAATCCAAAACACAACCCCATGCAAGCTGCTATTAAGAAAATTAACTCTATCCCAGCCAAAACCAGTCCACTGATACAACCAGCTTTGAAGTTTCATGGGTACTTCTGAAAAAGCCTTTTGGCTACTGCTGAGAAGGCAGCCTGCCTCACCTGTGCACGTCCCAGAAGACAATGGACTGCGAAATAACAGGTCCTCTGTCCTATAAGCAGTTACTGCACCAGCAACCCTGGAGGGACCCCATGGCACCCTGTTCTGACTTCAAAGCAGGTGTAAGTTTTGAGGGATGTAGAACTGGGGTAGTGGTGGAGTTTGTTACGGTAAGAGCTGAGAGTAAAAGCCAAGGCTCCTACTTACTTGATTTGAACTTTAAACATTTTCTGTTACTCCTGGTATGAATGAATGCAGTAAGGATTAATTTCTGGGCAGAGAAATACCTCAGAACTCAACCTCTTCTTCTAAGAAGAGTGGTCCTGCTATTTGATTCAATTTGATCTGATTCGATTTGATCTGATTTCAATTTGTTCCATTATGTAAGGTATCCGAGCATCCGGAAACATGCAATTCATTTATCGAATAAAACTAGGCTTGCTTGGTGTGACAGGATTACATTGAGTGATACAATTTATATGACCGCAATAGAAATATTGGTTTCAGATTGCAAAAACTAGAAGCAGAGAAAAATAGTACTTGAAAAACAATGATCTGGTTGTAAATTCTTAGGACAACAGCATTGGACAACTGAATTGACGACCTGGAAAGTAAGTTCAAATTAAGAAACATTGGGCTATAACAATACCAGAGGCACAGCAACAAAGAAAAAATATTTTATGATGCATCATAAAAATGAGGAGACTGACTCATTTTGAACTCTTTCTAGATGGTGCAGCAGTGTACTGTAACCATGAGAAACTTAATCAGGTAATGACTTGCCACTGCTTGCAAAATGCGTGTCTGTTGGAATGAGGCATCACGTTTCTTAACTGCCACATAAATTTGAGTCTAATTTTCAGGGTTCAATACTTTTATTGAGATTGCAGTTTTTCTCTATCAATGTCAAAAATGTATGAAAGTATTTATGATAATTAAAAGAGGAATGAAAAATATACGACCGTAAAAGGAGCATTGCTCTATCCTGCCAACCTGGGAGTCTATGATGGCAGACTAATGGATGCTGAATTCTTCGATGTCACATACAAATGTCATTGCATTTCTGGAAAAGGTACAGTGTAGGTGACTGAATGGAAGGACCCTGCCATATACTGCATAGTGAACTTTATCCTAGAACTGACTCAGCTTTGTTCTATTGACATCACTCCAATTTTTCCTTAACCCCAACAAAGGACCACTGGGATCTGTCCAATCCAATAGTTGTGTAAATCTTGCCAGTGCTCTCCTGACTTTGACAACTTTTACTGTGTGCTGTTCCACACAATACTTTGACCATTCTCCTGGTGTTAGTTTCTGCTGTATTTTGTTTTATCCTTAACTATTTCCTTTGCCTGCCATTTTTCATTATCACATGAGATTAGTCTCCAAAGATTGCAGGCAGGCAGCTCTGGTTCACAGTCCAACTGTAATGTTGCGTGATTTGGTTCAAACATTTATGTCTGTTAATATTGGAAACTTACTTGCTTTTCCCTTTGGATGAATTCATACCAACAAAATGTTCTGTAAGTTGAAAAATAAATAATTGCTAGTATGTGAAATACTGTCCATGTGACACATCATCTACATTTCTCTTTCTTTGATGAGATACTGGGCTTAGATAAAGGACTTTTTGATAGAGTAGTTGTGATGTTCTGGACCATTTAAAAATTGTTTTAAAATTTTTGAGAGAGTTAATTATGGACTATGAATATTTTCTTACACCCTAAAACCTGCAAGATTACATTGGAGAATAAACTGATTCCTCATGGTTTAATTACATTAAACAAACTATGCTGAAAATCATGGGGAAGGTAATATTCATTTCTACATGTTTCTGGTATATATGATTGTATGCACTGTATTCATTAGAATAAAAAGGAAATAATGTTATTTGAGAAAAAAAAAAAGGTTTTGGTGGTGAAATTGTATACAGCTGCAGTAATCGTAGTAGAGTCAGTGATGCAAACGTGCAATAAAAACCAACCCCTCAAATGGCAAAGCTTGCTTTTCATATCCGAGCTTAATTCATATAAAAGCTATATAGCAAAGAACGGAAGCCAAACTGAGGCAGAGTACCCACATAAAAAGCAAAACCCTTTTATTAAAATTGTTACTGGACATAGTTTTTCTACACAAATCAGACCCATTTGGTAGGTTCCCAGTGCTTATGCTGTTACACGGTTTTGCTCAGAAATTCCTCCAATGAGGATTAGTGATTTTCTTCACAGAGACAATTAACAAATACCAGAATGTATACCCTGCTGCTGATACCGCAGTTTGGGGAGATGTTGCTGAGGTAGTCCTCAGCAAGGCTGAACAGCTGGAGTTTGACTCTAACTGTTCTTTAGAAGGATATTTCTTTCCCAATTCTAGGCAATATGAGAGTTACCATGTGCACAAGCAGAGTAAAATCAGTCCTTCAGGACAAATTAAATATGGGAAACAACGATATGGTTGAATGATGTGAAAAAGAAAAGCCTAAGAAAGCTAAACATGAACCGGTGTAATGAAATAGTTTCTACATCTTGATTATCTGTTCTAATGCATTTTGTTTTCCTCCTTGCCAATCAAGTCCTGCTTTTAAACTTGACTTTTAGTCAAGCAAAAGAAGAGTTCTTTCTCTTCTTTGTTTGTTTGGTTGGTTGGGTTTTTTTATGTAACAGAAGGGGAATGTGACTCTCCTGCAAGGATGCAGTGAGGTAATACAGCCTGGCAATGCCATGCTTAAGAAGCTCTTGCCTACATCTATTGTCTATTGTCTATTCTGCTGGCCTATTTACAGGCAACATGTATTCAAACTTTCTTCTAAGGAGTGATCTGTGGCAGTTCCATGAAAAATGTAGTTGAAAGAGGCTTGGGAGAGCAGAAAGTGGAAGAAGGAAGAAGCCTGGCATGGTGGTGAATTGGCAGAAAAGGAGAGATGGAAAACTGAAAGATCGTTCATCTTTTTTTTTTTTTTTTGAGTAACAAAAGGCAAGCACTGAAGGAGCAAGTATGAGACCTCCTCTCTTCCTATGCTGAACCTCAAAGAAGTCTGCATAGTGAAGTCTAGAAGTGCAGGACTTAAATGCAGATAGCATTGACTATTACAGATTATGTAACATTTGGACATGAAATGCTGTCTCATTTCATGGCTTGCCAGTCCCACTTCTGCAAAGTTTCAATGACAAACCAAAATTAAGAGTAAATATTCGTAATTTCTGGTCACTTTCCAGAAACTCCCGGGAATGACGCAACTAGATGGAGTTGCTCTCCATCTAGTATTGTCTGTCATTTTCCTAAAATTGTCCTATTTCCATTACAAACATTTTTCTTCAGCAAAAGTGCCTTTATTGATTGTAATATGCTTAGATGCCCCCCAAGAGAACACCAATTTCTGGTGCTGCCTGAGCGCAGCACCAGGATGATTCTGATGAGGAAGCACAGGAGACCATAAAACAACATTAGAACTAAGAGGGGTCTTGTGTAAAGCTCAGAGAACAATGCTCTGCTAGTAAAAAACATCATTTAGGAGATGGAATCCCTCAGGTGCTGAGCTGATGGCTGACCAAAGTTCTCAAATAGTAAAGAAATTATCCAGTAATTCTAATCCAGCTTCTTGACGCAAAGAGAAGAGCAGACTTGCCCTCCTTAAACGGGGCTCTGAAAGCCTCCAAAGGAGCTCCCATCTAAGGAAGCAGCCAGCTCTCCACAGGGGCTTGGCTTACGGTGTGAAATCCTCCCTGCTTCCTTAGCTGGTGGTCTTTGAAGCCCTCCTCCTCTCTGACTCGCTTCCCCAGTATTTAATACACCTTAAATCCCTTCTGTAAATGTAATGTAAAAGAACTGAATTCTTCTTGTCCTCCTGTCTCTTTCCACTCACTACTAGAGTTGTTTCCATGGCCAAGGTATTATCCCCTTTCATCAGTAATCTCTCTCCTTCCAACTTTTATGCACCTGGGCAGAAGAGTAGTAACCCCCACTACTGAGCAACCCCAGAGCCACGTCCTCGGACTTATGGTCACTAGAGAGCTTTCAGGCCATCGCCGACAGAAGCTAATGTGTTGTTGAGGTGGTGGTGGGACGGCAGGATGGGATCAGAGGTGTTATAAGGCTAGATACAGACAGAGCAGCATTCAGACCACTGCCCACTTGCTTCTAATCCAGTCCAGCATGAAGCTCAGACTTCTGAAAAAGCAACTTGGGGAAAAAGATCAGAGATTAGTAGTAAGTACTGATGTTTCAAAACTGCTGGCAAAACCAAGCAAAAATAACATGAGAGAAAAGAGAAGAACCTTAACTGGTCATAAACTGGAGATATCTGTACATTACCAAAGCTAGTCTTGCCCTACCTGGCCTGGGTATGGACAGGCACCCCCAGGATGCTCAAACTGGGTGCCACAACCTGACGAAGAAAGGAGGCAAGCAATGCACATAGACCAGAGCTGCTGAGTTTAAATCTAGTCTTAGTATATCCATGCTACTGTGTTTGTCATACGGGTCTCACTGTTAAATAAAAGTACTTTGGCATGAATCTAGTCAAATGCACTGCGCTGAATGCAGAAGGGCTTGTGGACATAAAATATACCTCTGATTTTGAAGTCTGTTTCTAGTGTGGTATGCTCCCTAAAAATACGTTTTTTCATCAAGGTGTAGAAGATCTACTTTTCTCACACTTGCAGAGGATTCCCAGGTAATGGGCAATGAACAATAGTCGAAAGAAGCATTTAATCTGTACATAAATTTGAACTCTATATACACTGAGCCTATTAAGTTTTGATACATTTCTTAAACACTAAAGGCAAAGAGTAGTGTATGATATAGTTACCTCTGTAGCTGAGAAGTGTTCTTATTTAAATAAATATTTTGTAGCTTACAGCTGTGATTCTGCAAGAAGAAAACCCTTAAAGAAAGAAAAAAAATTCAAGATTTTTTAGAATTACTTTTGAGAGGAGACTTATTAGCCAGGCTGAGGTTTACTATGTGTGTATACCTATATTTCTATTGAGTAGCAAATAGTCAAATTATTTATCTTTTGTTTATGATTAATAATACTGATAAATTTTCACGTTCATCTTTGCAGGCAGATTAAGGCTGATGCAGAAATTTGCAGTTCCAACAAGTTTTAGCTGTGAGATGTCAATAGACTCACAAATTCTGGATTTAGTCTACTAAAGATAGGCCCTTTTTTAAAAAAACTTACATTCCTTCAGTTAACTGAAATAGTTTTCATGGCTACTATGGCAATTTATCTGAAGAAAAAGGAAAGTATCTGCTGTTATTCAGAACCACTGTTCTCCACGGCTCCTAAACCCTGTATTATGAGTGGAGAAACATAATTGCAATGCCTCATCCTAGAAATAAGATTATTTATTTTTTGTATGGAAGATAGAAAGAAATGTTTTGCAGCTGCCAGGTAGAGAGATATATATATACTGAAGCTAAACCCTGATAACAATGTCAGGATGAAACACAGCATGTACCATCCCTTCCTGTGCTTTCCTTTGGAAAGAATCTCCAGTGCATGGGCTGAAATATGACCAGCGTAGCTTAACATGTCCCATGGTTGTCCACCTCCGGAATGGACAGCATCTGAAGGTAGGAATCTGGTAGGAATCTGAGTGCTGTATGCAGTCTGACCTGTCGTGATATCTGTGTGTAGGAAGAACAGGGCCATGATATTGATCTGAGCATATCAAGTCCCATTTACTCTTAATCTACCACTGGTTACTTGGTCTTACTATAATTTATAATTTACACCTCTGTCATGCACTGATTTCAGACCTGTGCTTTGCCTGAACAGAACACAAACAGGAGACTCAAAATGTTGTCACTAAGTGGATTTTGTGGCTATAGTAATATGAATGAAAATCAGTTCATTGTATTTTACCCAGACTTCCTGCAGCAAATGGAATCCCATTACACTCACCTCTGTGAACATCGTTTTTTAGATTCTTGAACGGCAGGTCTTTTATTTTGGGTTTTCTCCCCGTAAGCAATGTGATTCAACTCATCTGCGTTAAGTAAAGTTTTCTTCGCTTAGCCCAAGCCTTTGTGTTTATTATATGCTACTTTAACCACCTTACATCTCTCTCTCTCTGTAGTTATTTCTGCATCTCTTTATAAATGATTCTTTAAGAAAAACAAGTCTAAGCCTATTTCTGCAGGGTTTTTGTCTGCAGTGACTGAATACCTGATGGCTTACCATATCTAATACCTATATTTGGCATTATTTTGCAACTGAACTTCTAAAAACAGGAAGATCTCACCATAGAAACAACACAGTTGCATTTTTTTTCTTACAAATTCTGCCGGTGAAGGACTTTGTCAGCATTCATCTGCCTGTTTTCTTTCTCTGTGGTGTCTTTTTAGCTGAAGCTTGCATCAAGCTGAATGTTGAAAAGGTGTAGTGCTTGAAAGGACTTGGGGAGATGCCTGAAACTACAGAAATAAATAGAAATATATGTGAGAACTACCCACTGTAGCAGATGCAGAGAGAGCACTCCTCTTCTCTGCAATAGCAGGGGAATAGATGTACCCACCTCTTATCAGAAGGTGTCAGTGTTGCCCCTGGCCTTCCCTGTGCAGCAAGGCTGAACAAAGTAAAGCCCATGCGTCATTCATGAAGTTTACTTTTGCCCTACTAAAATGCCTTTCAACACCTGCACATATGGTTGCAATATTTCAGAAAATATTTCTGGATACCAGTCAGTCGTTGGGAGATGTATAACATCGCTGTTTCCGAATGGTAAAACAGGGTGGGGGTGTCGGGGGTGGGGGTGAGAAGGCTGGATTTACAGCGCCTGGTGTGCTTTTTACACCACCATCATTTGAGCTGCCAGATCACAGAACTATTTTAAGTCTAGTTCAGCTATCTTTTATTTGTCAAATACTAACTGTGAACATATGCAATTTTTATTTTCTAGGTGCTGAAAATCAGTTATGACTGCCCAAAACCAAATTGTGAAAGTATGCCAAAATGCATTTGAACCCAAAATTTCTGCTCCTTACGTTCTCGCCTAAATCCTTCTGACATTGTTACCTCCAGCTCAGGAAAAGGGAAGAAAAGAGATTAAAAAGATCGTTCCTACAAAGTAGCAGTAAAAAACCCTACAAAGTATACAAACTGCAGGGCAACCAAACCCATCCCCTTTCCCAGCTGCGTGGTGCAAACAGCCCTCCAGGGAGGTGAGGCACTGTACCCCCGTCGAGTGAGACATAAAGTTCTAGGAGCTCAATAGCACTTTACTTAAACCTTCCAGCAGCAGAGCAGTTCTGCCATCAGTTGTTTCCGTAACTTTGTTCTTGTCAAGGAGATTATATTTATAACTGTTGAACTTTGTCAAGCCCACAACCCCACATCATTTAAATAAGTTTTTAAAAATTTTATTAACAAGGCAAAATGGATACAGGCTTTGGATGGGCTTGCTGTTGCCATCACAGCCTTAAACTAGCAAAATTTGCTATGTTTGACTGAGGTTTTTAGTGATTAGGTAAGATATTAAAATAAATCCTTGTATTCACTTATACTGAATAATACTTTTGCAGTGAAGTAATCATTTGACGAAACAAATGAAGCAGAAGGAATTTGTTATAGAGACATTTTGACTTCGGATAGCTTCTTCCGTTCCAAGTCTTGATCAGATTATTTCTAAAACCTAGGAGAATTTTCAGTGAATTACATGTTAAACATTGGGATTTTCTTACCGTGGTTTGCATGTTTCCAATTAAAAGCCTTATTCTATTGCCACTGGAGTAATTGGCAAACTTCCTATCAGCTTCAGTGACTGTAAAGTGAAGCACAAATGTTTCTACTATGCAACATTAATAAAGATATTTTGATATTTTTGATCTCCTCAGCCTAAAAAAACTGACCTGAACACACCAACTGTAAAAAATATTAGTTTTAGGCAAATAGTAGTTTTTTATTTCATTGTCTCCTGTCTCCTGAAGTAACTAGCATCTGTGCTTCAAAGACTTCATTAATTATATTTAGCCAAGAGCATTATGCGATGCATGGACTGAGACATAGAACTTTTTCCTTCATTCTTTCAATAATCAGTTTATGCCTTGAAGCAAAAGATATGATTATATTTAAGTTTAATTCACACAACAAAAATCATGTTTATCCATAAAACCATTTAGCACATCTAAAACTAGAGGCTAGAGAATTGGACTCTGGCCTCCTATAACACTGAATCTCAGAAGGTGAGTCTGGACAAAGATTTGGGTCTTCCCCTGGTTTTGTTCCAGTCCTGCAAAGGGAACTCTGCTCTCTCCATTCACTGCTAAGAACGGATACTTAAGTAACTGGTGCGTTAGAAGAGATGATCATCCCACTTGGCAGGCAGATCTCCAAGAAAAAGAAACGACATTTGAACTAGTTTTTGTTGGCATACAATTGTGCTCAGCTGGAGAAACTTTGATCAAAGAGGGCTTTGCAGGAGGTAGATTTCAGAGATTTCAGGAGAACAAGAGGAAACTGATTATTTTCATATCATTCCTAGATAATCTTGGACCTCAAACACCAAGTCATCTCCAAGCTTCCTGTATGCTGTCATAGGGCACGTTGATCATACTGCCTTGCTAGTGACTACAATTCTTATAGCCAGGATAAGCTCCAAACAAAGCAGCTAATGGTCTTGCAGCATTAGTGCTGTCTGTTTCATGGGACCAGTTTGCCACTGCTGTCATTAGCAAGCCTTGGAGGGAAGACAATGGTGGGAGAGAGAGAAGAGCAGTCACTTCTGTTTCAGGAAAAAGGTAAAAGGTTCAATGTGTCTGGTCCAAGGTCTACTTTTTGTATGTTAGACCTGAGTAACTGTAATCTGCTTGCTCTGTAGCCCTCTCTGTAACATCCCTTCCCTCCCCGTGGTTCAGCCCAGGTCTAGTATGTTCCAGCTGCGTAACCTTTGCTGAGGCTGTTGAGTAAATTGTAAAGTTATGCAAAAGAGCTGTGAAATGATCTATAGAGCAGAGCCATGTGAGATAAAAAAGGTAAAATTAAAGAGACAGGATTGTTGAGACAGCTCAAGTATTCAAGAGGAAAAACATGAACATGAAAAGTAGAAAATATTACAAGGCGTTGAAGTATGGCAGGTCAGGCACACTGAGGATCAGCTCTAGGGAGCAGCAAGGTCCAACCCTTCCCCTCCTGAGAGAGCTCTGCCTGGCCTCCAGAGACCTCGTGCTGAGCATACTAATACTAAACCTGGTAGTAGCTCCTTAATCCTAGCTCTACTGGGCATAGAGCTTGTAAATAATAAACCCATAAACAATTGCTTTATATTTTTAAGTAGTATATACTCTGCTTACAAAGTATGTTTGTGCATTTCTCAAGGTGCCCAAATAAAGGTCTCCAAGGAAGGTGGGTAGCAAGAGAGACCTTTCAGTCACAGATGCCTGCATGCCACATCAGCAGAAGTCAGCTCAGCTTTCCAGGGGGCTGCTGTGGGCAAAACAGGCCATATGACCAAGTGTTGCTATCACCAGCTGGCTGCTGCCCTTGATAATATCTGGGTCTGACTGCACCTTGCATGACCTTTGCCTTCAAGCTAGCTAGTCTGGATGCTGCTGGCAATGTCAAGGCTGGCTGTCACAGGCTATCATGTTTCCTTTACATCTGCTGCCAGAGCTGCCCACAATACCAGCATCATTGCATTACAAGTGTTGCTCAAGTGCAAATCAAAATATAGTTCGTGTTCCAGGCTCAGGACTTTATTTTGATTTATTAGATGAGATTAAATTGATAACATTGGTGTTGAAAAAGTTCAAGGATCCCTGATCAAGTAAATGTGAGTATTAAAGGTATGTACTGTTTAAGTCATTGTGGATACAGCTGACCTCAGGACAGATGAACTGCAGGCTAAAGGAACCAACAGCTCCTCTCGTCTCTGCCTGGGTAATAAACATGCTGTCCTGTTCTCACTGTGTTATATTGCCTTCCCCCGTCTCAGATCTCTCAGGTACCTATTTAGCATAACTGTTCTTGGGCAATAGCCTTAAAAGACTTCTGTTATTTATTTGAATAGGGTTGTCATTGTGATCTTAATCATCACATATAACTCTAAATAGTCTGTTTTTCATTCACTTAACATCTGTGTGAAGGGCTGCTTCCCACACTACCTGCATGTTAACTGGCTAGAGTCCCACCATACTAGAGATGCTATTCTTAAATAATTATCACCCTTAGCAGATGGTAGTTCAGGGAATGATGTTAGTTCATTAGTTATGACTTATTGTAGATCTTCACAAATTATTGAAAATCAAAGTATGCTTCTCTTACGCTAAATGACTAATAATTTGTACTTTGCATTTTGGTGGACTCCGTTATTTTCCTGTCAAAATGGTGAAATAGATCTATATAAAAGGGGAATTGCTTACTACTGCTTAAGGAGAGCATAAATTGACTGACAGTAGACTAATTTTCACACATTCCTCTTATTTTAACTCTACGAGACTACAATAGTAGAGGACAAGTAGGACAATACCCTTGTTTGGATATTCAGGGGCCTACTGTGTTTGGAATCTCTGCAAATTTAATCAATTTAACTTGGAACAGGTGCGACTAGAAAGAATGAAAAGGCAACACATTTGTGCAAGAAAACATTTTCTCTCCACTCACAGCTTTGAGCTTTATATCTAAAAATACACCAACAAAAATTTTGGAAGTACAAAACCAAAACACCAGCATCAAAACCCAAACTAGCGGAAGCAGTGAAAAGAAAAGTTTTCAAGAAAGCTAGAATGCCACCGATTTTTTTTCTTGTGATAACCTGAATACTGTTGATTACTGCAATGGAAAAATACTTGAGAGAAAAAAACCCAAGTCATGACTTCCTCCCTTGAGTTTCCACACTCTCACTGCTGAGCAGATCTATAACTGCACTTTATTGAGTGTGTGGTCAGGCTAATCAGGAATAAAAGAGTCTTAAGTGAGACTTTGCCCTTTGCAAACTAGTCTACAAATTGTTATAGTGCAGCTTTCTAATATATTGGGGGAGGGGAAAGGCAAAGGAGAACTATTTAAAGATAATTTGGTTTTAATATGCATTAACTACCAGCACAAATACTTAAGGGAGGAAATGTTCTCTTCTCTGAAACAGCATTTCTACTTAATAGCAATGAGAAGTCAAAAGAAAAGGTAAGAGACAAGACGGTGAAGAAAGGAAAATGGAAAAGAAAGAAAATTTATGTTCTGATATTGCTCCTGGTGCTCTGAGCTTCCCAATGCTCCAAGGCGGCTAAGTGATACTGCTAGTCACGGTGCTGCTGGAGGATCCAGGCAGGCCTTGTTGTGGTCAAGTGTACCGGGTGTCACACAAACCAGAGAGAGACGGTATCAGAATTTGAGAGGGTATATACTGAAGAGGACTATAGTTATACAAAAAAGAATAAGCAAAAATGACACTAAATAGAGGGCAAGTGAAGAAAGGGTGCTGGGAAGGAAGCAAAAACCAGACAATTCTACAGGATAAATTTTCACAATCCCTGTCACCCAAGTTCTTCCCTGAGTAGTTTCAAAAGACGAAAATTTAAGCTATAAAAGATGAAACATTTTAGTCATCTGTAATTCATTTAAAAATTGTTAAAATTGTTAAAATAGAATGGAAAGTTTCACTAAGATTTTGTAATGGTATTTCTGCCTTTCTGAATAGGAACTAGTTTCAGTCAGTTTTTTCTTTTCCTGTATGTTACATGTATTTAGAAATTCTAAATATGAGTAAGAACTTCAATTAAACACAATAACAAATTTATTTAGAAGAAAAAGAAAAAGCAAAACCACTGTCTCCCTCTACCCAAGCAGTTTAATGACCTTCTGTGTTCTCTCCTACTGAAAGTTATCGTACCCTGTCATGCTACTTGGTTGTAAAGGTAGGAGATAGCAGCTGTGAAGCTCACATACCGTTTTTCAACTCACTAATGTTGTCAAACTCAGTGTGGTGGAAATCCAGAGTGGTGCTAGAAATAGAGTCACAGATACAGTGGAACATCTCTGAATGTATGGTCTCTACAGTGGCCATCTCCTCCACAGTGATTGTAGTCACAATCCTGGAGATCTTGCTCTGGAAGACAATTCTTACTGCCTGACAGAGGGAGGCTTAAGGCATTTCAGGAGGATGTTTAGACACCTGTAGGTCTCAGACTTTACAATTTATGAATATATTCTACCCTGCAGTTGCATAACCTATGTGATTACATTTATTGTACATTGATATATAATCTTTTTAACTACCTTTGTAGCCACACGACAAAGTATTTTTTTCTACTCCATTATCTTTTCAAAGAACATCCCCTCTCTCCAAGGGTTCATGGACAAACATTCTTGTCAGAGATAGGTTCATTAGAATTTTAATTATTTTCTAATTGTATGGTATTTCCTCTCGTTTTTTCCCTAACTGATGAGTTTCAGATTTCCTCTTGACCTGAACTTTAATCCACTACAATTATTTATATAACGGCACGTTGTATTAAAGTATCTACCGAGGTACATTATGAGAGAATGTGTGTGGGCGGAGGTGTGTATGTGTGTGTGAAAGACACACTCAAAGGGGTAATCTTGATTGTAACCATCCATTACAGATAACTCTTTCAAGTACTATTGACAAAGTGTATTTTTGTTAGGGGCAATGTTTTACAATTGTAAAATAGGCTGCATGTATTCACATGTACACTCGCTTGCACTCAGCATGTCTGCAGGGGAGGATAATCACTTTGCATGCACAATCACAACCGCTACATCTGCCAGAGCTCATCTACACACACACATTTGAACAACGAACTTAGACTCTTAAAGGTAGTAAAATATACCTTATGAATTCGGGCTTACGATGCAGTCAGATGTAGTATCTTTCAAAAATAAGGGCCAGCGTTTGAACATGTTCTTTTTCATTTACCGTGTCACCTGAGGGTTTTTGTGTCTGTGAAAGACTGTGCACATTTCAAGTATATCTTACTTAATCTTACAAATAAACATTCCTATACCTTCCTAGTTATTTCTTATGTTTTCTATTGTTTTGTCCCCGTGAATGCAAAAATACGTGCTTCTCTTACATGAATCATGCTTAAGCTCTGTGGCTTGTGTCATTTTAAACTGAATTTACACAACCTGAAATCTATTGTCTAAGCAGACCCCTGATTCCTGCTGCTGTTTATTAAACATATTGCTACTGGAATTCAGTAATTTGCCTGAGACTAGAATTTCCTTGTCAGATGAATGCTTTTTCCCTGGGATAAAACTTGAAAAGTTGTCTGATTTTGCTGAGTCTTTAAAGATTTGGATTAATCATTTTCAAATTCAGCATTGTGTCAATCTCAGATGAATATTGCTCCTGCAGAAAAAACCCCAAACCATGAATTGTGTGCTACTCTGGAAAGCTGTCAACTCCCATTCAACATCAACTAGGACTCGGGTGACCTTTGATTAGCCCTGTGTTACCCTTCAGCTAAATGAGTTAGTAGCTATTAAAGCTGAAACACACATCCTATCTTGAATTATAAAAGAGTATTTAGTATTTATTCAGCTATGGACAGCTTCTAGAAGTAGTGTATAAAGACATTCAACCTATAATGATCTTCCAACTTATGAAAAGAACCTTCTTTCATCTCATTACTTCTGGCAGTGGTATAACAAAACATTTATTTAACAATAACATTTAAAGATTCCATCGACTCTACCGCATCTTGCAAATTGCCTTTCATTCAGCAATTCAGACAATGCTTAAAACACTATTAATATGGCGGCTGGAAGTGTAGAGGAGCACACACTGAGGGCAGAAGTTTCATTTTGGGTGTATAATTTTTTCTCAGTTTTCAGTATGAATTCCTGTCTGATGTCCTCCATAACTACTTCTTCCTTTCAACCTGCAAAGGCCTTGCAGTGAGAAACAATGTGCAAAGTTCTAAATGTGAGTATGAAAGAAATGCATAGGCCAAGTAATGAAGGAAGGTTAATGTTCTGGTATTCCTCTTTTAGGATAAATCATTGAAACTGCCTTCCTCATGAGAAAAATAATAGGTAGCAACAAATATACGTGAAAACAGAGGTAGCTAGAGTTAAACTATGGGCATTAGAGCACCTGTCCAAGGTCACATGAAGGGTCTGTGTAGTTCAGCATCTTGTCCCTGATGGTGGCCAACAACAGATGCCCGGGGAGCAGTACGAAACATCAGAAGCATACAGAGAGGGATATTTTCCCTGAACAGCGGAAACAGTCTAGTTTTCAGCAATCTGTGGCTCTGGGATGTCCTCAGAGCATGGTACCAGTGAAATCTCAGAAAAGGAGATATTCTTGAGGCACACAGATGCAATTCAGGCACCTCTTCTTGTCACCAGCCTGCACATCCTTTTCTTTTGTTACTGTCCACATTACTTTGCTTCCTCAAGTCAGGGTGACGTGCCCTCCAGTCCTCCTCTCTCCTTTTGTCTGACTTCTGGATCTCCTTCTGATTTGACCACAGCTAGCAAGCTGCACTTATCCACTGTATGCTGGGAATCTGCTTTGTGCTACAGTGCCTTAGCAGTTCCTCCACAGAAATTTGGTACCTGAAAGCTGACTACCTACTACAGCAGTCATTGCATTAAAAAGTGTAGACTCTCAGTACTTGTACTTAGCTACTGACTAGGTTTGGAGGCAACTGAAACCAATAAACTATACTTCTGTCCTGTTCCCTGAATACTTTGCTAGGAAAGGTCAAAGTCTTGAGCAGCTACATACCCTTCTTGCACTGGATCTCTGCTGAGATCTGAAAATGGTGTTGAAATCCTGTTTATTTTTACCTTTAGAAGTTGCTCCATTCAAGAGGCCTAGATAGACTTTCCAGGTCTGATATCATGCAGTACCCAGCCTAAACCCATGAGTCCAGCTTTAAGGCCACTGTCTGTAAATGTAACAAATTCAGGCTCAGATCTGAAAATATTCTGACCTGCATCACCTGCCTAGCAGATAAATGCTCTGAACATAACATATCTGACTCCTTCCAGCTAAAGCCATTCTGTTTTGTTCATAAAATGCTTACTGTGCCAGACAGAAATCATGACCACAGTGTTTTATGGTTAGGGTGCCCACTGCAGAGAAAATAAGCATAGCTTACAGGCCTCTGCTGTCACAATTATGACTAGTGAAAAGAGAGAATCTCCACTTAGTCCTTTGCTGCCGCTCAGTATTTTTACTAAACGGTTTGTCTGCTCTGCCAAGCGCTTTTCTTAATGTTTTCCTGACAACAGTTAATTTTCACTTGGTGGCTTCATCTGGACATCTACGTGTCACTATGCAGGACACAGGTTTCTGATGCTGTACACTGTCTTCTGATTCAGTTGAAGCTGGGCTGCAGCTAATGATGTCTGCATTCTCCATATTGGTCTTTCCCTCAAATAACAGAAGGACTTAATACCTCCCATATTAATGCTTGGTTGATCTTCAGTTCTCTCAGATATGTATTATCTTTAAGGTTAGAGGTAAAAAATTTCATCTTCTGCTGCTGCTGTAAATTTCCTGTTTCTGTGCAGATGTTTGAGTTTGTGATGTAGACATATGTCCTGTCTCCAATGTTATTTTCCTCATAAGATAATCTAGGAAAATACTCTGATGTGTCTTCTGAGATGGAGAATTGAAAGGTCTTTTTTTCAGAATCCTTCATATTAACTAACCCATGACTTATCCTTTGCCAGGTTGTCTGTCTTTGTAATTTCCAAAGCAACTGATCAGTGATGCATTTCTGTGATCAAAGTTTGAATAGAAAGGATGTGCTGTACCAGTGTTTCTTGTGTTACTGTGTTTCTAAAAGACAGTACTAATCAGCTCTGCATCACACAAGATTCCATGTTGAACTGCTTTGTTTTCTGGTTCCTCAGTCCTACAGATTTTGTGGAGCTCAGTTCCTTAACATATTATACAAAAATTTTCTGAAGACAGCAGGGTATAACTCAGCATAAAGCTGGTTTTAAAACTGGTAATAACAGTCTGAAAGGGATAAGAGGCAATTATTAGCCAAGAAAAATTCCTAGCATGAATGAAAGAAGTGGAGAATACTCCAAAAGGTCCTTCTTTGACACCTGGATTGCATAGGGCACTTTAGCCCTGAATGTAGTCTGTTGTTCTTTAAGTTTTGCACTGTTATCTTTTTCTGTCCTTAACAGTCGCATTTCGAATGACCTTTACTTCTCCAGAGCATGGTGTTATTGTGGAGTTCTCTGATAGTTTTGTATTTCTAATAAACAGCAGTCTTGTATTCTCCAGACCGTATGGACAACTCTGTTGGTTTCATTAGGACAGTGATGTCAGATGCTTTTTAGCACCTGTGTTGTGAGTTTGTTGCCTCTTGTTTGCGCTTTTCAACTTCTGATTTCTCCCTGTACTTCAAACACCAAAGTTTATCCGATACAAATGTCAAACTGTTTGAGTTTACATGTCAGCATGTGATGATGAAGTGAGACCTTGTGAAGACTTGTGTGAAGTGTTCTGTCTCATAATTTGTGGTGTCTCTGCTGTCAGTTTTCCTTTTTTTTTTTTTTTTTTTTGTTCTGACATTTCCTTGTGGAGTTTTAGCCAATTTGGGAAATGACATGTACACATCTACAATCAAGATACCTTCATCTGAGCTAGTCACTTTAGACTCTTCTTTTAGTTAATGAAGAGAAACAGGAACTTTTACGCCATGAATAATCTGATTTACTTTGGAGGACTTGTAGACGATGGGGTGAGCTGCACTTTAGAAGTGCTTATTTCTCCACGTTGACTAAAGAGGAAAATAGGTGAGACTAGGCTAAATCAATCCCAGTGTTTATTACTTTTCCCTGTTCCTACCACAAAAACAGCGACTCCCACCAAACCTTCAAGAAACCTATGATTATCTTTTCTTGCAGGGCTTTTTTGCTATTTCATGCTCCTTTCCTTCTCCTCCTTCCAATATTTTACTGGAATTAGCATTCAATAAAATTTCCTTCCTGGGGTCTTCTGTATTTCCTTGAGGCATGATATTTTTTCTGCAGGTCTGCAGGTTTTGCTCGATTTCTGCTGAAATCCAGTGGTGATTGCTGTAACTTCAAACACATTGCCATCAAATGCTGCGATTTTTTTCTTTGGTTCCAATTGCTAGTTCATATTTCTACACCGTTCTCACTGTCTAATCTGTCCCTCAGATCAAAATAGAATTTCATAGAGTACAGTTCTGGTTTTAGAATTGCACTGTTCATTTTCTTTTCCAGATTCTCTTTACTCCCCAAATTAATATGCATTTTGGCATGGAAGGGCTGTGACAGCTGCTGTTTCTTGCTTCCCTATGAGATCTTGAGTCTTAGACAGAGGATCTGAATTTCATGTTCATGCAAATGTGGTTTATCCAATTTTTTTACTGTGACATTTGAAAAGTTCTGTGTTTTCCTGTGTTGGAATGAGAAAAACAAGAAAAAAAAAGCATGATTTGGCCAACAATACCCAAGACCTGATACTTTTTCCATGTTGTTATACGTTCCTTTGACATGGCACTGCTTTGTCACACACCTCTGTGACATCTGTCGCAAAGAGTAAGTGATTGGTATTTAGATAATTGCTCTTTGGATGCAAAATATTTTTTTCCTGCTTTCCTCATTGGGGTAATGACTGATTGACAAACTCTTTTGAGATCAGGTATATGATATCTTGAATTATACCTGAAAACTATGTTCTCTATAAAGTATGATCCCATGAGAACCACGTCCCCTGAGTGCTTATCTTTACTCCTGCCTGAGGAGTTGAGATTCTTCTTGCAAGTACTTTTTATCTGCAACAACTGCGTCTGATGTCAAGCGTTTCAGATTTATAGTTTTCTCTCTCGAGTCATGATCTATAATCTCTTTGCCAGTACTGAGTTGCTTTTTCAAAGACATCAAGTTCAGAGCTGACGGTCATGAAGTAAATGGATAGGTCAGGACTGAGATGAGTACAAAGGTCCTACCCCACATCTGCAGGAGGGAGGAGATGGAGTGGGGATTTCTTGTGCCAGGACATGTAAGGAGGCAATGGAGGAGCTGTCTGCCAGGCTGATCATGGGAGAAAAGGGAATTCCAACTAGAGAAAAAGGACACAATGTAGGAAAACACATCCACTTTGGTGGAGTAGCAACACTGGTGATACCAGAAACTGGTTTAATCACAGTCAGACTGTGGTTTGATCACAGTTCTGATCTTTGGGGTTTTTTTAAAATATTGTTTCCACGAGTCAGTAAATAACTTGGATTATTTTTTCCTTGATGCTAAAAATAAAATCTAGGTCACTGGCTCCAGAGACCAGCTTTCACCAGCAGTTTTTGTGCAGCATTCATAAAATTCTTTATTAGTCATGTTAATTGGACAATCAACCTTGACCAGTTCTGGAATGAGCTGTATCATGGCTATACATTACAACCGATATCTCAGGCATGTGAGAAACAAAAATTCAAGTAGAAATCAAACGTGCATAGGCATATATCTGTATGAGAGAGAGAATTATTGAGTTATCAGGCTCAGTCCCATGTCCCGTCATCTGAAAATATTTCGAGGGAAAGAGTTATAACAGGTGACTAGCTTTAGGAAAGGGTTCCTAATTTAAGCCTAAGCAGTGATAAAAATAGGCCAGAATCACAAAACTTAGTCTTTGATTTTGAAGTCAAAGTTCTGCCAGCAATGTTGCAAGTAGCTTCTCCTAAGTGCTGCGTGGACTTAAGTTGCTCACTCATGCATGAGCATTATACTGATACGGGCAGGAATGTAATGGTCCCGGGAGAGGCATAAGTGGCTCAACTGGGATTTCCCAGGAGACCCTTTTTAGCAAGGCATATCATTTTGTCACTTCCTGAGTGTCCTGGTTTGAGCTAGGACAGAACCATTTTCTTTTTAGTAATTTCACTTTTCAGTTACGTGTATTCTAAGAGACTGTACTTTTGGAAATTAACAGCATGTTTTTCAGACAGTTTCTGCTTCTAGGAGTGATAACGCTCTATGTTTACAGTTAGTGATGGAACAATGGTAGGAATGGTATGCAGAAGTGCTCTTGCTTACAGTTATTCCTATGGAAACCAAGGTTGCTGTTTGATTCTGCTAAACTTATGTGCCAGAAAAGAAAGAGCAGAAAAGGGGTCACACTTGTGACCCTGTGGTGGGGAGGAGCGGGTAGGACAGGTGACCCAAACCTGACCAAAGGGAGTATTCCATCCCATATATGTCATACTGGGTATAAAGCTGAGGGATCATAATGGTCAAGCTCTCTTCCTCTATAGTCAGCATCTGAGGAGGACTCTCTGTTTCTTCTGCTTTTGATCCCCATCCACGCGTTTCTGACTCCAGTTTCTGTCTGCTGCTCAGTCCAGTCTGGGACTTTCCAAGTGCCTGCCCTGCAGCATCTGGGTTATGTGATTGTTATCGGGAGAGCTCAATATTGGTTTTGTATGTATTTGTTTGTATTGCATTATTTTCTCTATTATTATTACACTTTTCATTGTTCTTGTTTCATTAAAACTGCTCTACTTTTCTGAATCTATAAGTCTCTCTCCCTTTTCTCTTTCCCTTCCCCTTCTGGGAATGGAAAAATTTAATAGAGATCATCTGTCATCCGTTTAACAACCAGCCCAGCCTTAAACCATGACACTTAGAAATGAGGAGGGGCCATCAATCATATAAGCTTGTAATTGTATGTTATATCTCTTTTGGCACAGCATTTGTATGTGTGTAAATGGACCTTCTTTAAAGAAGGTGGTCTCACAGAATCACAGAATGGCAGGGGTTGAAAGGGACTTCTGGAGATCATCTAGTCCAACCCCCCTGCTAAAAGAGGTGTGCCTAGACCAGGTTGCACAGTAACGTGTCCAGGTGGGTTTTAAATCTCTCCAGAGAAGGAGACTCCACAACCTCTGGGCACCACTGAAAAAAGTCTGACCCCATCCTGTTGACACCTGCCCTTTAGGTATTTCTAAGCATTGATCAGATCTCCTCTCAGTCTTCTCTTGTCCAGGCTGAACAGACTCAGCTCTCTCAGCCTTTCCTCATAAGAGAGATGCTCCGCTCCCCTAATCAACTTTGTGGCCCTCCGCTGGACTCTCTCCAGTAGTTCCCTGTCTCTCTTGTACTGGGGAGCCCAGAACTGCACACAGTACTCCAGATGCGGCCTCACCAGGGCAGAGTAGAGGGGGAGGATCACCTCCCTCGACCTGCTGGCCACACTCTTCTTAATGCACCCTAGGGTGCCATTGGCCTTCCTGGCCGCAAGGGCACATTGCTGGCTCATGGTGAGCCTGTTGTCCACCAGCACTCCCAGGTCCTTCTCTGCAGAGCTGCTCTCCAGCAAGTCAACCCCCAGCCTGTACTGGCACATGGGGTTGTTCCTCCCCAGGGGCAAGACCCTACCTTGCCTTTCTTGAACTTCATCAGGTTCCACTCTTCCCAACTCTCCAGCCTGTCCAGGTCACGCTGAATGGCAGCACAGCCTTCTGGTGAGTCAGCTGCTCCCCCCAGCTTTGTATCATCAGCAAACTTGCTGAGGGTACACTCTGTTCCTTCATCCGGGTCGTTGATGAATATGTCGAACAGATCTGGACCCAGTACTGATCCCTGGGGAACACCGCTGGTCACAGCCCTCCAACTAGACTCTGCACCACTGATCACAACCCATTGAGCACTTCCATTCAGTCAGCTCTGGATCCACCTCACTGCCCACTAATCTAACCTGCACTTCCTAAGCTTTTCTATGAGGATGTTGTGGGAGACAGTGTCAAAAGCCTTGCTGAAGTCAAGGTAGGCGATATCCACTGCTCTCCCCTCGTGTACCCAGCCAGTCATACCATTGTAGAAGGCTATCAGATTGGTCAAGCAGGATTTCCCCTTGGTGAATCCATATTGACTACTCCTGACAGACCACTTTTCCTCCGCGTGCTTAGAGATGACATCCATAATAAGATTTTTCACCACCTTTCCAGGGATGGAGGTGAGGCTGACTGGCCTGTAGTTTCCTGAGTCCTCCTTCTTGCCCTTGTGTCTTCAAAGTGCAAGAGAGAATTTATTCTTTTAGTGAAAAACTCTCAGGAATTACAGATATTATGAAATAGCCTCAAAAAAAAAAAAGACATCACATCTGCTAAGTGTATGACACTATGTAATAATTAATGGAATTCAAAGTGAAAATATAAAGGCTTGGCAGGAAACGAAAAGAAATCTTGGGAAGAAGGTGTATGTTTCAAGTGAAGGCAATGGCACTGGTATTTCTTCAAATTTGTGTACCTAATAACGGTCACTCCTGAAAGCAATCTCTGTTCCCTGTGTTCACTTGCAGTTAGAATTGCTGAGGCTTACGACAGCACCAGCTTTTGTGAAAAATATACGGGAAAAAAAGTGGAAAATGAGAACATTTGTCATGAAAATTTTCACAAAAATTTGTCCCTTCCATCAACTTCCTTTTTAATTTCAAATTGTATGTCCAGCTCTGCAATTAACAGCTAAGTCATTCTTTGTGTAGAGCTGCTTCTCTTCTGTCTTCTTTTTCCATTGAAATAAATCTTACATTGAATCACTTGAAATGATGGAGTTTAACATTATTTAACAATGTGAGTGCTTAAAGCTCCTTCCTCTAACAGCTGAAAGTAATGGAGTGTTGTATCTTTTGGGCTGACAGACAAAAAATTCATTACTATATTAACAAAATTAAATATATAAAAAGTAAAATAACTGCCTCTTTGCGATAACACTCCTCCACTGATGAGTGGTACACATCAGCAATATAATTTTCAGAGAGTCTTCCAAAAAACTCTCTCTTGACTAGCTAAATTTTGGCATGTTACAAGCTGGAGATTCACAGAAGATGGGAGCGACAATACAGAGACACTTAGAACCTTAAAGTGTAACGAAGATTTGCATCAGACTGAACTTCTGTAGGAAAGCTGAAAAGACTAAACCACGTAAGGCTCCTTCCCACCTTATGCTGAAAGAAAATTGCAGGGTGGAAAACAGCTGTTTTCTACCCATGACTTAACCTTTCGAAGCATGGTGGGCAGTCATCCAACATTTCTACTTTCTTTGTTATTTCCTTTTCAATTATATTGAATTTCCATAATGCTTCACGGTGACATTTCATTCGCCTCAGCTTCCTTACCACCATCTCATTCTTCCAGAAAAGAAACTATGGATAAAGTGGAAAAATACCAGCAAGGCCTTATACCACCAGCTCTAAGCATGGCAATGAGTTCAGTGGAAAAACACAGCATTTGGCTGCAGAAACACAAAACAGGTGGCTATAGGTCAGTTCACATTCTCGTCGTCCCAAATTACCTTAACAAGCAATTCCACAGTGCTTAGTTTCTCAGCACGTTCCATCTATAATGTCACCAACTGGACTTTGGGCACCAAGTAGTTCAGCTTCAGGTTATTGCCATCAGCTAGAGTCATCTGCCACCTGGCCAGATTTTAAGCAACTTATAATTCGCTTTCAAACAGTAAGGCTACTCTGAAATTAAGCGCAATCTCTGTCTTCTTCCATAAACCATGACAGGCACTGTTGTCTTCTTCTGTATAACAAAGTACATCATTAGTATAAAATGAACAAGAACAGTAATCAAGTGTGTTATATACGTACATTAAGAGACACATCCCTGAATATTAACATTCTTCAGCAGGAATCATAAGGCTATGGGTCTAGAGCGCTAAAGGAAATCATTAATATATTTGGACGCTACAATTGAAATGTCAGAAATAATAAGATCTAAAGCCACTCTCCTACTGCTGTCCCTCATCACCTTCCCACCTCCCCTACTGTGAGTTAGGACCAATCTGGAAAGTAAAATAATAACAAAGACGGTAAGTATTCCTCCGTTCACCGTGAAGATGCATTTAGGGTAACCACTGGCAGCAATGTTCTCTCTTTTGAGCTTGTTTTACTCTAAGTCCAATCATTAAAGGACATTTACATCCATAAAAGTTTAGAACAAAGGATAGTCTTCTTAACTGTTAACATCAACTTCTTGCAGATTGTGCTCTTGTTTTCCTAAGCAGAGCAGCTGAGCAGTAAAGTAGCCCTTCAGTGCTGTACAGTAAAAGCCATATTGTAGTATGTAATGTATTTTGGCTTGCTACTGTGGCATATCTTGGTGTCTTTAAGAACAAATGGGAGCAGTTGACTGTAGATCATTAAACAGCTATGTAGTCATAAGGTGTCTAATTACCAATGTGCACTTAGTGGAAACCAGTGACCTAAGGCAAAGGAATCTTACTCAGCATCCTGCCCCTTCTTGCTCACCTTCCCACATAGTGGTTTGCCCCCTACCCTTTTTCAATTTTTCAGGGAAAAGGTGAGGTTTAACTTTTCTTTTTCCACAGCCATCTGTGTTTTCTTGGGTTTTATGGAGGGCCAGCTGTTGCTGAGCTGACCTACAAATATATTTATCTTCTGATCTGATTCTACCAAAATATTCAATTTTTTCCTTTCAACCTGTAGAAAAGTAATCAATTTGGTCTTTCAGGTCTACGTTGCTTATTGGTTCCCTGCCTGTCTATCAGAGAAATGTGAGGGGAAAATTCTAAAAACGTACTGCAAACAGCTGAAGAGGAAAATTGCAGGCTTGGTGAGAGAGACTGGCAGTATTAATGTTCTTAATCTAACACAAAACTTCTCAGGGGTTGCTAATGACATGTTAACCTACCACTGATCAGCTAATTTTCTTTAGATTCTCCCTTCTTTCATTCCCTGGCACATAATCCCCTGTTCCATGACTATTTACATTTTTCATTTCTTGTTCCTTTATCTGACTTAGTTTCTCAGGGCATGTTGTTTATTTGTTTTCTTTTAAGATTATGAGGTCCTGGAGCACAAGTAAGAAGTTCCCTTGTGTGCAAAGCATTCAGTGAACAGTAACAGTGATGAGAGCTGGTGAGAACACTTTGAACTGATCATTTCATGTCAGGAAAACCTTTTTCCTCAAAACAAAGAATGCTGTATGAACTTGCTTTGAATAACTTTTGCCATAGACGTGTTTCTGAGGTGTGGATGAAGTCTCCAGTAAAAGACTGAGTCAGAAACCTCATCCTTCCTGTCTCAAAATGGACATTTCCAGACAGCTCCACTTTGTGGTTTTTTTTTTTTAAAGTTTGCAAGTAGCCTTCTTCCCAGAAATTTTAAAAAAACTTCACAATTTTCACAAAATTTACATTCTCCTGTCAAATCTCAAAAATATTTATAAGTAAGCAAATGAGGAGCTTTGACTGATATGTAATTCTGACCTAATTTAATCTTTTTTTCTTGCTTTTCTACTATTATCAAATATTCCTTTCATAATCTACTTTTCAGACCACGTATTTTTTAAGAGTCTTGATGAGACCTCTTTGACTAGTTCTTTTTAATGACTCACATTTTCCCTCACATTGGCTTTGCTCTGTTCTGGAAGAGGCAAGAGGCCTTTTGATTTCTTGGTTGAAATCCTGGGCCTTTGAACTTAATAGCATTCCTGTGCTCGGTTTCAGTACAGACACAGCTTCACCTTTTATCTCTCTTTCTCCTCTTCTTAGGAAAGTGGTGATCGTTCCTACTTATTTACCTGTGGCAATTTACTGCATGATGAAAGCTCTTTCCAGAGCCAAAGTAGAGGCCATTGTACACAATCACGTGTATCAGAGATACTCAGTGTACTGTGACAACATTAAATCATCCTTTCCTTTGCAGTGTATAAGGCATGTGGTGCCGAGGACCTGGAATCATGGAGTCGGCACACATTACTTAAGACTACACCACAATTCAATCCCAGGAGTTATGAAAGTCTGAACAAAGACTTAACTGTGTATTTATCCTTGGAGTCCAGTTTGTTTCCCTGGCTGTGAGAGAAGTGTAACATTAGAGCTCAGTTAGGAGGTTTCCTTACTGACTGGAATCCATTGCATTTATGTGCATAAAAACATAGGCAGTCACATCACCCTCAATTCCCCCACAAAGTCCAGGTTTGACACAGGGTTTCCCTGCTTACTTGTGCCTTTTAGGAAAGGAAACTAGTTGAAAACCATGGTATGATGTCCCATACAGCTTGTTAGAGGGATGTCCCTTTGCCTGCCTATTTCTCTCCCTTTGTTGTGGTTCACTTATCCTTGGTCTACATCGGCAGAACCACAGGGTCACTGTGCTAGGAGATAGGTTAGGAATATAATCCATGTTACGGTAACAAATTAGGGAGGGAACAGGTATAATACTGCTTTCAATCCAGAGAATTTCAACATCCGGAGTTTACAGTGCATCCCCATTAACAGTTGCACAAGCAAAGATGACACTAATCTGTGTGTTGGTAAGATAAGAGAGAGAAGCTCCTGGGACAGTCTCATCATCAAGCAAAAGGGCCATAAGAATCTAATAAGGTTTTTAAGAAATGTGAGACATGAAAAATTCATGAGGTAGTAAAATTATTCTTTTTGTCTCGATTTCCGTCAACCATAAACACGGTGCTCTTTCTGGTTTTCTGCCTTACAGTGCTGTTGCAAGTTTTAATTCACAAAATGTTTGCAATGCACTTTGGGATGCTGAGATATAAGACAAAATCTGTACTGATATAAAGAATGAGTGATTTTAAAAATGTAAATTAAAGAAATTATGCTCACAAAGTTCCATAAAGCTGTTTAATACAGGACTTAATAGAGTTTTATTCTTTATGCCTGCATCTTTATGACATCATTTAATTCATCTGCACGTATGCTCTTCTACTCTTTACATAAAATGCACACACACTTAAAAAACCCTCACCTCTCATTGACACTGTAAAATCCAGAAATTTTAAAAATCTGTTGATATATTCAGCTCTATGGAAAAAACCAAACAAATGAGCAAGAAAAAAATGTGCGGTTTGCAGACTTTGGTCAGTCTGAAAGAGCTGTTCATTTGCCCTCAGCATTCCTATGCAGCCCTGCATTGCCCTCTGGCCAGCAATCAGAGCAAACAGATTCCTCTAACTTCTGCTTCACTGCAACTCTTCCAAGTTCTGCCATGCACAGAAAATTAGTACTCTTGAAACGAAATAAAATTAAAAACATTTTTAAAAAGTGGAACAGGTGTTCAGGTCAATAGTTTCATTTTAAATATTGATGCTGAAAATTTCCTCCTTCCTCCTCTCCAGGTAATAAAAATTAACCAGTGCTTTGCTAGGCTGTTAGACTTTCTTTAGAGTAACATTTAGATCATCAAATGAACATGCAGAGATCTATTTCCCTGTGTCAAATATTTCAAAAGCCAATGAGTGGGGTGTTTTTGAAAGCTGAAATGATTTATTTGCTTAAATAAATCATGTTATTTAAAGGTGAACAGCAAAGCTATTTTAATTAGCTATGACTCAATAGAAGCAAACCTGCACAGGCTTGGATATTAAAAATAGGACTACAGTATGCTCATGTTATGCTTAATACTTTGTCAGGATGCAAACTTAGATTAAGATCAAGCCTGCCTTGTTTAGATGCCTAGTTTAAATCCCGTCTTAAAAATCTTGCATCCCTGGACAGCCAGTGAGGGATCTTCTTAACCTCCCATGTTACCGACCTGCGCCTGTGTTTCCTGCACAAAACAGACTCCTCCATAGACCTGAGGTAGAAATTCCTGCTTTGGGGACCTCCTTGTCTCCTTTAGCTATTTTGGGAGCAGTGCCGCTTTAGAGAGATCAAGGGCATTTAAATCAGGAGCCTGTCTCCCACCGAGAGCTTACAGGATGAA
Source organism: Steatornis caripensis (assembly GCA_013398225.1). Lineage (NCBI taxonomy): Eukaryota > Metazoa > Chordata > Aves > Caprimulgiformes > Steatornithidae > Steatornis > Steatornis caripensis. Next base: position 148,071 of record VZSC01016208.1, on the reverse strand, counting down.
TAGGAAATTGCTGATCCAGTCTGCTCAGCCTTTTCTGAAGAGAGCCATTAAATGAAAAGAGTAACGCTGCGTTTTCAATACTGGCCTCATGGATTAGAGCACTTGGCCAGAATTGGGAATACCTCCATCCCAGAGATCGGAGCATCCCCTCAGAGCAGTGAACAAACCTCTGCCATCACCGAGAAGGCAGTTCTAGCCTCCAGCCTGGGTCAGTGTTCTCTCCCCAGCTTTCCTCCTCATAAACAAAATGGTGCTGCATGTAACATGACCCTTATGAGCCCAGTCAAGCAACAGGTACAAATGAACCTCACCCCACCGTGGTAGCTAGGACACTTGTTCAGGCACAAGGGACTGCTAAGGCAGCTATTCCTAGCACTTTACCATTTTTGTTTTACAGTCAGTTGTGTGCTATGTCAATATTTATGTGCATGCCAGGGTGCTTTTACTCCCTTCCAGGTCAATAATCATTCATCTTGAACCCAGGAATCTTTTAACTTCGGGAAGGGTGAAGCTGTGCGAATAATGTAGGCCAGCTTAAGCCAGAATCATAACAGAAGTGTTAGTGGGGTGATAAGCAACTGCATGACCTGTTCAAGCTCCTGAGGCTCAGGCTCGCCTAAAGACCTTTAAGATGAATAAGCAAATGCTCAATGAATGTAGGTGGTAGAGATTACAGGGCTGGAAAACAGGCGTCCTTGATTGCCTGCAAGAGCTTGCCCATTTTCAGGCTCCAAAATCCTACTTCTAGCCTAACTGTAAGTCATCACAGTAACTAAAATATACTAGAAGCAGCTCACATGAAATAATGTACTATGGGCAGAGAACCTACAGATGATTTGATCCATCATATGGAGGCAGGCTAGTTTTTCCCAAAGGCAATGCAGTTGGATTAGCTTGATTCATTATCCCCACCGAAGAATCACTTTGTACAGCAATATCACTTTTGGTTGTAGACTTTGTTTGGATGGATTTAGGGCAAAGCATCTTTACACAATGTCACACTGGGCTGTGTGAGTGAACTAAGATCCTGACTGAAAGAAAAAGTAATTTTTGATCTTCACTGTGAATCACTGATTTTAACAATGACAGCTGATGTGTGCGTTTTGTCAGCCTGGAGTTACACAGCGAACCCACCGTAAGACTCAAAATTGCAGCTTAAATTCTGGGTACAGCAAGAAACAGCTCTGATGTACAGGGTAGGTAGTTTGGCCCTGTATCCTTCTCTGTGGGAAGACTGAGTTTTGTCCTTATGAAACTGTTGGCCAAACTCCTAAAGCAAGGCCTACTAAGACACAGAGCTGCACTATCTATTGCTAAGCCGCTCTGCTACCCGGATTTATTATCTGAAACCAGGGTACAAATAAGTGGCAGGCACACCAGAAAGCCAGTGCAAGAAAACTAATCGAAAACAGAGAGAAAAAAGAAAAAAAAATAAAAGAAAAAAAAAAAGGAGCATTAAGTCCTCAGTCTTAAATGTAATTGCCTGCTTGTCTCCAGACTGTAAGGCAGTGTACCACATCATGTAAAACCCACTTCTTTCAAAGAAGTTTTACCTTTCTGAGACCAGTTTTGGTAACTATATAACCAATTAGCAAGATTCAGGTTAAAATCCCTGTTTTCCTTAATTCAAGGAAGGACCTGCAACTCTTGCCTGACTGTGTTATAAAAATGTCTTAGGCATTAGATTTAGGAATATTCATATTGCTAAGTAAAATAATATATACATCTACTGACAGTTAAATATTTAAATAAAACAGAGAGCGACTGAAATCAGAATAATCCAGGACACAGATATGTCTGGATTTCAGCCTTTGTTCGAAGTCAGTCATGGTAACTACTAAATGCATATATTAAACTGTTCAGGTGTACAACTGGGAGGAGGGTACACATCACATAGTAAGCAGAACTTCTGTGTTTTGTAAAAGGTTTGGTCTGGTTGTGCTGGTTTGAAGACTGCTCTGAATATGACTACGCCAGTGCAATAATCAAGCCAATATGGAGTTTGAAGACCTAACTAGGTTTACATTATAACTGAATAAGTGTTGCCAGAGCTTATGCGTTACATGGTATGCTGAGTGGCAGAAACAGAGCTGCTGATAGAAAAGGGTCAACATTTAAGAATCAAAGCGTTTTAGCCATGTCTGGGATTATGTAGCAGCTGACAATGTATGCGACTATTTTATTTATTGACTTAGTTATCTCAGCTATTTATAGTCCTTATTCTGTGAAATCTAAGAGAAGCAAATTTCTTAACATAGCACACTCTGACTCTGTTCTTCTAATAATCTCAAGATTATGCCAAAATTTACAGCTGTGGAGGCTCTCTGCTGCCAGTTCCCATTACAGTTTTATGATCAGCCTTGTCTTTTTTCTTACCATGTTATCTTTTGATGATAGCCTTTGTCTTCTCGGTTTAATTTCTTTTTGGTAATAATTACACACAGTTCTTTTCAGTCTGCCAAAGTAGTCTGTGGGATTGAAAAGAAGCATCAGATCGTTAGCATTCTGGAAATTATGGACTCAGCCAACTGAGTCCCATCCGTAAACCTACCTTAAAACTACCCTTTCTCCTGTCCCAGACCTTAATGCTTATGAGTGTTATAGATCTCCTTCCTCTGACATTCAGGAGCTGTCTTGTTCTGAACATACATTTATTCCTGGGCAGATTATAACTGTCCTTTTCTGTTAAATCTTAAATATGGATGACTTCACATTTTATCATCCTTATGCAGTCACTACCAATGCAAACTCAACATGGTTAAAAAAAATTAGTCTCTTATTTTCCACATGCATATTCATCAGCAGGTGGAAAGGATCATACACAATCACAGTGCTTACTGAGGCAGTTTGCCTGCATCTGCCCTCTATTTAATGTTTCAGGTCACCTGTCCTTTAGAGTTATTTCTGTCACTGATGTAGCACAGAACACCCTGCTTCCCCAAATACCATCCGTACATGAGATGAAAGAGTAGCTCCTCCAGAGCAAGAAAAAGACCCAAAGGAAGGAAATGATTTAACAAAAAACTGTATTAAAATCTATGCTTGGGATCAGAGGAGAACTTGGGGCAAATGACTGACAGTGATACTTCCATGCCTGATCTGCTCTACATTTGGCAACACTGGAGGCAATTCTGCCATCTGTATTTCCAGGTGGGAATATGAAGTAGGAATAAGGGACATCAGGGAGAAAATCTAAGGTGCTGGAGAGCTGAAAGTGTGTTGTGGGTAAGAATGATAAATAATGCTTTGGCAGCTGGAATGATCTCTTCCGAGGGAGGAAAGAAGAGAAAGGACAATTTTATTTTTTAGCACAGATCAAAGCCTTTTATGTCAAATTGCTTAGGACAGTTATTTAATGTCTGATTTGTTTAAGGCTAGGCATTTCCAGCTCTTTAAAAGAAGATTTTAAAGTCTGTGTTTTGTTGCACGTGCATTTGTGGTGCCTCTAATTCCTTCTTCTTGTGTATTTTGTTGGGGTCAAGTCCACTGGTTATAGTGGAACTACATTGGCACAAAACTGGAATAACACAGGACTTGATGGTGTCAGAAAAGCTATATACCATACACACTACCACATCAACTTGTGTGTGTGCCGTTTTGGTACTTTGATGCCGAACTGTAATTATAACACGCCTTTTTTCTAATGATTTTGGGGACTTCCACTGGAGTGAGAATCTATTGTTCACAATAAGACCAAGCACTAAAAATAAAGTCACAAAGAAAAAGTACACCCTTTGCTCTTCACTCATTCAGAAGTGATTTCCTGTGTTCCTTGTAATGCTGAAAAAGGTACTTTCTCAGTTGTAATGAGAACAAATTTACTAGACAATTTACAGCACACGGGTTAAGTTGCTGTGCTTAGAAATCTTTTGGAGAAAGGAATATTTTCAGGGATTCACATTTAATTCCCTGATGTTTCTCTCCAAATATCGCTGCTGTACAGTACAGATTTTCTTCATAATCACATTTCTAGTAATTTTTGATGTGGGCAGGATGATGTCACCACGTTTTTGATTGGACTACCAAAATTTAATAGTTGTTAACCCACCTCATTTCCTGCTTCAGGAAGCCATTAAATTTAATGGAGCAGTAATCCTGACATACTCGAGTCGGATTGGCAATCAGTTTCTTGTAATTGGATTAACAGCATATTCTGGGTTGGAAGATCCTCTGACAATTTGCATATTTATACATACCGTTGCTTCACTACGATTTACATTCTGATTATTTATATCTATACGGTTGGCTCGAGGTTCCCTAATGAGCTGTCACCTCACTTTTATTGGTTATTGTTCATATTAGTACAATCTTCTGTTACTTTTCTTTGCATGGTTAAATAACCGTAATGTATGTATACTGGAGATGCCACTCCACAAAGTCTCTTTACAGGTGTCAACAAAATGCTTCATAACTCTTTGAAGACTTACTTTCTTCAGAACACAAAAGTACCATGTCTGGCTAATCAATAGCCTGTAGTGCTTCTTCTTAGGCCTTTTCTTAACTTTCTTAGTTTTTGCTTTCCTAACGGTAGCAAAGTGTTCTGATAAAATCCTGCTGCAGATCTGCAGGGAACTGCTTTCCTTTTCTGAAAGTTTTCAAGAGCTCCTTCCATCCTGAAGCACTAAGTGGCACCAGACAACCTTTGGAGAGGACTTTCTTCACAATTATTGCAGTATAAGGTATTGCACACCTGAACAGATCCTATAGAATAAATCATACTGCATTAGTGTACACCATGGTAGCTATCTAACTGCCTATGTTGTTCTTACAAACGATGTTTTGAATTCATGTAGATTTCTGAAAATTGTTATGTCTTCATGAAATTTTCCATGTGGTACTGACCTATTTCAAAAGAAAGTCTCTCCTCACTTTGCGGTGAAAGCACTATTGCTAACCCAGTAAGAAAGGATATCCTGAGATCTACTAAAGAAAAAATCTTTCTCAGCTTGAATAATTTTTGTTTTCTAGCTACAAGTGGATCTTTACAGAGGTTTATTATAGGGCTGATTTATCTGCAATGGATTCATTAGAATATTAACCACTTGACCTATATTATACAGCCACTACTCAAGATGGCAACAGGTTGACCTGAGAACACACAGGAGAATTACAAATGGTTCTGGGGATCAGATTTATGGTAAGTGACCTGGGACTATGCAAAACACTTTGGAATATTAGCTAATGCATTATGCTCATTGTTTTACTAAAAGCTAGGGTCAGCAGAGGCCAATGACATTTTGCGTGACTGCAGTAGTCGTAAAGGATAAACCATGAAAGACAATGTTGCAGCCTTTTCTAATATGCAGCAGGTCTTGATGAGAACCATCTGAACAAGTTCCCAGCACTGATGAAACCAGACGAGAGATAAAGATTACCCCAGGGGAGTAAAATCAGTAATTTCAATTTTACTTGCTACCTGTATTTTGGCAAAGGACAAAAGCTTGAATCTGGACTGAAATACATTTATTTTGGGAGCTGTATGTGTGTGGAAAAAGACAGTTTCTGTCTCGGGAATCTAGCCTTACAGGTTAGACTCCGTGCTGCTACAGTGACCAGAATTTATTAGCTGAATTGTTTGTTTAAGGCAGAAAATCCGTCTCACTTACGCAGTTCTATGTAAGACTATGAGAGCTCGTGATTAACTATTACATAGGCTGTTTTTGTTGAACCCCTGCCCTCCTTTCAGTGTTACATTTCCCTGAATGCTGCATTGATCTCTATTTATCCAATTTAGGATTTTAAATACCTTTGAGACAGTTATTTTAGAGATTGCTTTACATTTTGCTTTGGTTCTATAGAGCTTTGTAAAATATGTGTGATAGGAACAGGCGATGTTGCTTTTAAAAACTGTTGCCAAAAGAGCTGACATTGCGGGAGAACAGTGTCTTCCAAGCTGATAGTGGCCAGCTATCATTTGTGCTGGAAAGGTATTTCACTCTGAGCCACACAAGACACAGGCCTTGCATGTCAGAAGCCCATCAATGGGTTCACCAGCTACCTGTGAGGATACTGAGCAAAGATGGCCAAGGAGGAAGGTGGGGAGAGGACCTCAGGAGGGGCTGGGTTCCCCTGTGTCATCACAGCTGAGGGAGGTGCAATTCTCTCGACTAGTGTTAAGAACCTGCGGTTTGGATATTAAACCTATGTTAATTCTGTTGCTTTGGTATCCAAGTTGCAGTTCAGCCTTGGATAGCCATTACAAGCCTACAGAGAAAAGACTGAGGGTACTGTATTTTAATCTTTGTAAACGCGTAGGGGTAAGACTCAGCATTTTGCAGTCTCTACAGGGAAAGTGAAAGGCTATTTACAAGGTGCATTAGAGGTTAAACTCTCACTCAAAAGATTATTGTGCAGGCTCATTAATCTACATTTTGGAGAAGGAATATGACTTTTAAGAACCCCAGAATGTGCCTTCCGCTGCCCCCATGACATGTGAGAGTCAGTATAAACGGAATAAAATAGCATTAGATGAAAAGGAGGGAACTCAAGGGGATATATGCTTCAGGGCTTACTGCAAAGAGTTTTAGTCTCTATCAACTCACCTGCCTTAGAGTCTGTCCAGGTCACCACAAATCAAAGAAAAAAGTTATGACAATGCCAGGTAAGCTGACATTGATATGCACTGTTTCGTGTCAAAGTCTTCACATCCAAGATTATTTAAACCAATCATCTGCATGGTAGTCATAAACAGAGTGACCACAATTACAGTTTATCACTGGCTGGTAAAGACAGGAATGCTTCCACGAGTGACTTTCAGCTCTAGCACATCTAGTAGTGATTCCCACACTAAAGTTTGCTCAATATTTTTTGCCAACAATAGATCTTTTTTTTTTTGGTATTTTATCTGAAGATAAACTCTTTAAGAAGACAGTAGCACTTTTTACCCCTAAGAAAAAGCATAACGCTGTCTCAGTGTCTTCTTAAAAGAAGTCTGTTTCTTCTTCATTAGTGCATGGTGCAATATTTCCTCTTCGTCACGTAGCTCTCTCTCTCTCCCCGTGAAAAGCAGCATCTGAGCCTGTCATAGAATTTTTAAAAAACAGATTTGCCACTCTCAAAGAAAAGAAAGAAGTTTATTGGGGATAAATAGAACAGTTATCTGCTTTGACGTGAATCTCCTACTTTATTTGAGGTTTATTTATAAAAATATATAAAACAAATGTAAAAGTCATATGTGATATTCTGGCTTTTGGCTTTGAGACAACGATTTCTAGCTTTCTCATGAAAAAGTAGCTCCTTTTTCTCCTGCCTCTTCTTTGCCTCCTCCTGAAAATTAGCTTCTAAAAAATGTTATTCTGCATATTTTAATGCCTGATGTAAACAAAGAAATGCGTAGAAGTTGTAATTGAGCTCATTCAGACAAGGCTCTGCATTCAGAATTGCCATCTAGATTCCAAGTGCTGTCACAGCAAAAAGGCTGCATCAGTGACGGTTTTCTCATTTGATCTGTCCACAATGGGTAATTGTAATTCTGTCCTGGTGGGCTTACTAAAAATGTCTTCACGAAAACCTCCTCCTCCCATATGTTGACAGATAAGAGAGTATGCTGTAATCCTCATTCTTTGTACAGGGAGCTGCTTGCCGCTTTGACAGAGAGAATGAACTCCAGGCTCCCCAAGCCAGTGTTTGATTGTTTAGCTGGTCATTGCTCTGCATTCGTTTTCTGAACTACCAATATCTTGTCCCTATCATTTTCAGCACTCATCTACTGAAAATGTTATGTTGTTCATAAAGCAAAGAAGTTCTTAGAGGAATAAAAAAAGTTTTTGCTATCTATTTTCTGTGACTTGACAGCAATCCTCTCAGAAGCCTTAAGTAGCGTTAGGCTTCCTTTCAATTCAAGATATTGTGTGTAGAAAAGACTCAGTGGGGCTACATCCAAATATGATTATTGCCCTAAACTGGGAACTAACTCTCTAAATCCAAAACAGTAATCCTGAGCATGAGAGTTCAGTGTCCAAAATGCCCTGAGGGAATTTGTGTTCCCTATGCACCTTTTTGCAACATTTAATTTCCCTGACACTAGTCAGTGATATGCCAGGGTATACCTTTACCTTAGCAGGTCAAAAAGAGCAGCACTAAGTTAAATTAGGTTTCATTTGCCATCCATCCTAGGGCATAGGTTTGCTGAGGGCCTGACTCCTAAAGACATTATCAGCATAGCAGTGCAAATCTGTGATCTTTACAAAATGAAGTGGGAGCTGCCTCTTCAAAAGCGAAAAAACCAAAAAACCAAAAAAACAAAGACCGAGGAAGCACTTAATAGCAGAGTGGCTATTAGACTTTCTTCTACCACCTGCTGAGGGACTTTAGACCCAGCACCTCCTCAGTGCCTCTCAAAGCTGCCCTAACCACAAGCCTGTGAGTTAACCTCTGGTGTGCAGCTGTGTCTCTGGGCAGCTACGCAGCTGTGGCTGTGTTTGGGTGTGGAAGAGGAGAAGCACTGGTTGTCACACTTTGAATAAACCAGGGAATAGCCTTTGTCTTGCTGATTGGGATACCCTTGAAGAAGGGGCAGGCTAGGTTCCAGCACCTGGGCACAGAAATTCATTCTTTTTTCTGGTCATATCATGGAAAAAAAATAAAATTCAGATACTAGGATACTTGATCCTTGTGTATAAGGAGAAAGAACACTGTGGTGCTGAGTCTCAAAGGGAAACAAGTTCCTTCTCCATTTGGGAAAATTGTTTTGAAACGCACTGGAGACCTTCCTTCAGAGGAGGTTTCAAAGCTACAAATACTGGTAGCTACAAATACTGGTGAGATTGTGGTGGTTATAAATTTTTGTAAGAGTCTACATTTAGGCTATATGACTTGTGCTTCTTATTAAAAAGCTTTAAACATTGTCTCATATTTAGGTTTCTCTTTCCTAAACATGTGTGGGGTTTTCTGGAGCTTCTTTAAAGGTGCCTGGATGTACCAAATTTTAATAATGAAAAACGAGATGCTGAAATCATTCCATTCCAGAGCTACACACTTTCAATCTGGTGATTGTAATGCTCAGCATCGAGGTGTCTAAACTCAATATTCAACTTCGTTTTATTTTAGTTAGCACATGGTCTGACTCATAGTTTCATGAGTTGAACTTGGTTGTGTATTGAATTTTCAGATTGACAATGACATTAGTGAGACAACACATTCAGTCTCAGAATAGCATGTATGTGGGGAAAATACTGCAAGAGAAAGCCATCTTTTATATGAAAAACTTTTTCTCTCTGTCTTTTCTTGAAACAACAACAAAAAAATCACTAAAAAAGATGAATTTGCATGTTTCATCATAACAGAAATATGAATTAATTTTATGGTTTTGCTTTAAAGATGATTTCTGCAGACTAAATATTTAGTCAACTAATATGTTGCTTACAATTCTTGTTAATCTTCAGCCTTGGTATCTTCTATGTATTCATAATGTCAGCAAGTCAGATAGATAGATAAAAGAAGTTTGACCGTAACTTATTTACTACATTTGTTAGAAGGAAACAGACACAGCCTTCCAGAGTCAGCTGCATTAAAATGCACTATGTTATCACTGATCTGAAAAAAAAATCACCTAAGCAGTCTCACTTTGGGAGCAGGGACAGAAGTCCTTGCTGTCAAATCTCTGTAACTGCAATCCCCTATCAATGGCAGATAAAGCTAATTCTATTCCTGCTGCTGTATTTTTTCTGCTCTCTTAGGGAACAAAAGAAGGGTTGAAGTGCCTGCCTACCTAAAAATGATCACAACAGATCATTGCAGTCACCAACCTATGGGGATACTTCTAAACTTTCAGGCCAAACAGGAAAATGCATAATGAATGTAAATCTCTGTCAGACAGATGATCCTGGAAAGGAGGTGGACTCAACTGCTGCCTGTATCTAGATGGTATTTAAGAGGATCAGATCCCAGCTGGACTCCTGAGGCAGACTACGTATTTGGTCTAGTGTCTTTGGAAAGCTCTGGTGTGTTATTAGATCCTGAGATTAGAACCGATGTGAATTACGCAGCAAAGGAACAAGAATCTGCAGCAAGAAGCAATTTACAACAAATAGGTAGCAGCTATTCTGTACCACATTTGATGCCCCAAAATAGAAATGAAATATGGTCCAGAAGGTGATAAGTGAACAAACACAATTGATTCATAGAAAGAGGAGGAGGGAGATAGGTTAGAACATTGCTATTGACTTTGTTGTGTTATGCCAGGGAATGGAGGCTGAATGAAATATGTTTAGCTTGAGTCTGAACTGCCAGTCTCAGCCCTTTGATTAAAAATAAAAACTGTTGCATCATGACGTGCAGCATTCTCGATGTACTATTCCCAATGAAAAAGCATTTTATGTAGCTGCACTACATTACATCTCAGATATAATAGATTATGCCTAGTTTCAGGTTATCTAAATAGACCTGGTATATGGCTGGTCACAGCGAAGCTGGTATCTGGTATTACAGAGAAGGAAATTAAAGACGGGGAAAAATATTCATACAAACATATAGATTATCTAATATCAGATACAAAACTTGCTAATGATGAAGTGCTAAATAACTTCTGGGATCTGATACTGTTTGTAAGTTTCAGAGTTTCCTACTAACCATCAACCACAAAAGTGATTTCTACAGTGAAGTACCACAACAGCACAGAAAGAAGATTGCTTTCTCAATTCAAAGGCAGAAAGTTAATTAATTGGTGTAAAACTATGTATTTTAAGAAAATTACTTTCCTCAAATGACTAAGTGCTACAGAACTGTTGCCAGGATGATTTATTTCTTCCGTGTAGATAATGCATTCAAATCTGTTAGATTTTTACTGAAGTTGCTATAAATTAACACCTCAGGGTTATGACGCTTAATTAGGTGAACATCAATATTAATAACCAGCTGTGACTGTCATCTACGCTTTATCTGGTTTAATACCATACAACATATTGCACTGAAAAATGTATGTATACAGTTGAAAAGGTAGGAAGGAAAGCAATGGGACTTTGAAGAAAATACATTGGAAACATCATCTAATTGCTAATTAAACTCCCCAAAAATCCAGTATCTGCAATGATTAATATACTCCTAGCAATAGAAAGGAATGAGTCATTCTGGCACACATAGTTTTGCTTAACAGTGCAATTAATCTTTCAGTTTAAGGGGGAAACTGTTTACTACACATTTTCCCCATTCTTCCCTGACTGAGATGGAGCATTCTGAATGCCATTCAAACTATACTTTTTATTCTTACCTGATACTGATTAGCCTGATCTAATATTTTGGTAATATATTTAACTTACATGTAAGGGTTCAACTATTCCAGGTGCCTGGAGATTTATCTATGATCATTTTCACTAGACACTGAAAAGCAGATCTTAGCTGGCCATACACTAAACTTATCAGAACAGAGCCGTTTGCTGCCACAGTTGTAGGAAAGACACTAGAGAAATCTATTTTGTAATTCAGAAGCAAGACTTCCTTGAACAACCAAAAGCCATTAGGGTGGCCATAAACATTTCTTCTGGATGAAACTTCTTAGTACTACAAAAACTCAGCAATGTGCTGTTGAAGCCCTTCTAGTGACGCTATGGATTGCTTGAGCTTCCCAGAAGAGCTGCTGAAAGGGTCTCCACACTGACACATAATAAATATGGAAAGCCGTAGGGTCGGAAGAAGGGGCAGCAGAGTTATATTTACAGAGACACAGACCCCCAAGGCCTCTAAACACTTGGTATGGATGCTAACCCAGCACAGACTGCTTGCAGCCCAGCTCCGATCCTGGGCATGATGATAATTTCTGAAGCCTGACAGACTCCTCTTCTACTCCTGAGATACATACTTGCCATCATCCCCTGGCAAATCGGGGATTTCACAAAGTGCCTCACACTTTTTCAGAATGACGGGGATAAAGAGCTATAGGCAAAAGATGCCTGCGGAGAGCTGCAAGAAGTGAGATACTTAGGTGCAACCCTGAAAATACATAATCTCTCTAGGCTCCACACTTTTTGCTCAAATGTTCTTCAACCACTCACAGCTGGTTTAGCATATTTGGACAAGATCTACAACTGTCACAGGACAATAGTTTGGCATTGATTTCCTGCCAAAACCTGAAAGGTGTCTACAAACTAGTTTCTTCACCTAAGTGGTTTGTGGACTTGTTACTGTAGGTTACCCAAAGCATAAGAAATGTACATCTTCAAGAGCAGTGACTTTTCCCAAAATGGATATAATTTTCTGGGCGGTTAGTTTTTTTGTTTCTGTTGTTTGGGATGGGGGGTTGGTGGTGGGCGGGGTAGGGCTTTAAATACAATCACAGAACAGGCAAGTATTGCTTGTATTACACAATAATCATGGTTCTTGATAGCAGAAGTACTTAAATCTATTTTTCCTTTTATAACAGTGAAGCACAGAACGGTAGATACGGCTTATTCAAAGCAGAACAGACATTCTAGCTCCTCAAATCAGAAAGAGTCAGAGAACAATTGAGGTACGAAGCGGCCTCTAGAGATCTTCAGTCCAATACCTTGCTTAGAGCAGGGTCACCTACAGCAAGTTTATCAGGGCTGTGTCCAGTGAAGTTTTGAGTATCTCCAAGGATGGAGACTACACACCCTCTCTGGGCAACCTGTGCCAGTGCGTGGCTAGCCTGCCAGCAAAAAAAAAAGAAAGGTTTTCTTATGTTCAGAAGAAACCCCCTGCATTTGTGTTTGTGCCTATTACTTACTTCCTGTCCTGTGAAGGAACCTCCTGTGTTTCTATTTGTGCCTATTACTTCATGTAAGGTCACTGGGCACCGCTGAAAAGAGCTTGGCTCTGTCTTCCTTACTTATTCCCATCAGGTGTTTGTATGCATTGTAAGATCCCCTAAGCCCTCTCTTCTCCAGGCCAAAGGGTCCCAGCTGTCTCAGCCCTTTCTCATATCAGATGCTCCATGCTTTACCTATCTTTGTGGCATTTCACTGGATCTGCTCCAGTATCCCTATGTCCCTCTTGTACTGGGGAGCCCAGGAGTGGACTCAGAATTCCAGATGTGTCTCACCAGGGCTGAGTAGAAGGAAAGGATCACCTTCCTTGAACGCCTGGTGACACTCTTCCTAATATAGCCCAAGTTGCTCTTGGCTGCCTTTGCCGTGACAATACATTGCTGGCTTGGTGTCCACCAAGACCCCCCAGGTCTTTTCTCACAAAGTTGCTTTTCAGTCAGTCGCCCTCCAGTGTGCACTGGTGCATGAGCTTATTCCTCTCCAGGTACAGGGCTCTGTGTTTTCCATTGATGAACTTCATGAGGTTCCTGACGGCCCATTTCTCCAGCCCATCAAGGTCCCTCTCCAGTTTTATATCACATGCAAACTTCCTGAACGTATATTCTGTCCCATCATCCAGGGCACTAATAAAGATGTTAAAATGTATTAATCACAGTACTGACCCCTGGGGTACACAACCAGTGACTGGCTTCAAGATGGACTTTATGCTGTTGATCACAACCTTTTGAGTCAGCAGTTGTTTTCAGTCCAGTTCACTGTCCATTTATTTAGTCTGTACTTCATCAATTTTTCTGTGAGGATGCCACAGGAGACAATGTCCGATGTTGAAATCGTGGCTGAATTCAAGATAAACAATTTCCATTGCTCTCTCTTCATTCTCTAAGCTAGTAATTTCATCACAGAAGGCTATTATGTTGGTTGAGCATGACTTCTCCTTTGTAAATCCATGCTGTCTACTCTCAGTAACCTTCTTGTTCTTAATATGCTTGAAGATGGTTTTCAGGAGGATTTGCTTCATTACCTTCTCAGGGATTGAAGTGAGGCTGACAAGCCTCACCTTAAAGTTTAAGCCAAAATAGCAACTGAGGAAATTCTCCTGGTATGTGGTGTATAGAGCACTCGTTGAGACAGCGTCTGGGTAATGGAGCTGCTTCTTGGCCCTTCACCTGAGCCAGTGGAAGAAGAACCACAGAACAGGACTGAATACATCTGAGCGGGTGTTACTGAGAGTCACATTTCTCAGGCACAAGACTATAGCTACTCTTTCAGTCTGTAACAAATGGGGAGCCTAGCTTTGGCAGGCCCACTGAGGTGGAGAGAGGGAAAATGGTAACACATATCTGAAACGATGCAGCAACTGGGATTTAACAGGGCTTGTGAGTCTGATACCTCTTTGGTGTTGGGGATTCAGTTTTAGTAGTTTATTCTCCTTGTTTCTCAGGGAAACTGTGAGAAAAAGCCTCCCTTTTTGCTTCAAAGAACAAGAGGGCGAATCCACTGCTACTAAAAGTACTGTAGAAGAGAGGGCAGGTTGGGTGCTCCCAGTATTTGGACCCCCACAAGTTTTAACGTGGCCCTGAGCATCGGGAGTGCTGGTATCAAATGCGCAACATGGAGTTCACTGTAGGGTTATAGGCTATAATCAATGTGAGCTAGGTGTTTCAGCCCTGGAAATTCCTAGTGTTGGTCCCTGTTTAGAGCAGAGCCAGCAGCTAAGTGACAGTGTGTTTAGAAGAGTGTGGGACAGGAATACAAATCATGTAATAAGGGGAGCGTCAAGCACCTCAGTGCATTGGAGAAACAGTAAGGAAGAAAAGCAGAAAAATGTTATAGGAGAGCAAACATTTCTATCATCTTTGTGGTTAGTTTGTTACATGCTGAGTGTATTTATATGTAATACTCATATCACCAAAAGTAACCACTGCTTTGTAGTGCCGTGCTGTGAAACATGCCCTCAAGCAAGTGACTCCTCGGAAAATGATGTTACAGCATCAGTGTATCAATGGCTTTATTGCTCCACAGAGTCGTTTTCAGCAGCCTGTGCTTCTGGGAGCAAAATACCGCACCACTTTCTTGCCAGGAGTGTTCTTGTAAAAATCTATCAGTATAGTCACAAGCTGGCAAATAATTCCCGTTCTCAGGTGGATAATTGCCACCTTGCTTCTTCAGGTCTTTTCTTCTCTACCCTGCAAGTACTCACAGTTCTCTTTGCAAGCAAATAGATCTTCTTCTTCTCCTCTGTATTTAAAAGCATGGGTGACTGGCTAATAATGTTGAAGTGTACACCATGCTTGATTCAACAAACAAGGGTAGATCTACTGCTTCTTGAGGAAGAAGTAACATATGTTTACTGTCTGGCTATAGTCACAGTTGATTAAATGATTTGCTGATGCAGAATAGATAGCGCTATACAAGCACTAAAGATCCTTAGGGTTGTTTTTTTCTTAATCATGCAGAGTACAATGTCATCTATTGCATTAAACTATGAGTCGTCTGAAATCCTTAAAGTGTGCTTTCTGACCCTAATTTTGTGTATAGAATCTTCACAGAAGGCATCCATTTCCTTCAAGTAAAACACAAAACCCAAAGCAAAACAAATCAATAACCCAATCCCTGCCCCCAGCAACTTTGACCCTGCGTTTCATAAGGAAAATTTGGCCTTTTAAAACTCAGCTTTTTATATTTTAATTGTCATAAAATCTAAAAATTAAAGTATTTTTACATTAAATATTTCCATTTTACCCAATAGAAGTTCGAAAGTAAAACAAGAAAATACTTTTCTAGCACACTCATTTTTCTGTACAGGTTATATTATTGTTAGTCAATTCAAAGTCATTCTTACAGGCCTTACTGAAAGACTATAAAGAGCATTAAACCTTGAGAACTTGCACATCCCAAGGTGTATTCTTCAAAGCTGTTCCCTCAAAGATTTGCAATTAAACTAACCTGTACCTCATTTAACCAGGTAGGTGACAAAAGCACAGGTCACGCAATTTTGTGCTAATGTGCGTTCCCAGAACTGACTGACGAGAGAAGAGGATAGTTGTATCCCAGGGACAGAGTTAGCGAGACATGAAAGAGAAAAAGATCTTGATGGATTTATCTGGAAAGTGTTCATAAGGGTACTGCTACTTGATAAAGGACCAAAAAAGTCAACACACCACTGAAACAGAGGCCAAATAAAAGAGCTGATGCCAAAGTCTATTGGAGGAATGTTTGTTTTCGCAACAAAAAGTGAAAAAGAGACTGAAGTCATCCATTCTTGACTGACTGAGGCAGTAAACTAAGACAGCAGCTGGGTCCAATGATACTTACATTTTAACTGTGACCATATCTCCTGAGCTATGTAGGTCTCACAGCCAGGCTTAATTTGCTGCTTTTCCCCTTCAGCTCATCCTGGTACTCCAACACAGGAGAAGGGTTTCCAGGCCCTGTGGGACCTGCGTGCTTCTTCACATGGTACAAGCTCTGACTAGAGGGACAGGAGGATGACAGTGTACCAGAGCTGGACACTGGTATCTGGCATGGACATTCATTAAGACAGCCTACTGCCTGGTCCCAGATGCTGAGCTACCCAGACTCTCAGGTGGACATCTCACTACATCTTGCAAAGCCAATCTGCCAAGTGATGCTGGACCAGTGTGGGCAGGTGAGGTGATCAACTGCTTCCCAACAATGTACTTGCCATGGTCCGCTCCTGAGAAACAGAACAGTTTTGGGCAGCTATTCCCCATTCAGCAGGCAGCCACTGCTCCTGAATGCCCACTCCATGTTGCATGGGGCTCTTGAAGAGGTAGGAAGCTACCTGCAACTCGGAGGCATAGATTGCTCAACAGAAACAGAACAATTCTTCCCCTCCCTCTGAGACCTGAGGCCTTCTTCAGGGGCAAGTTACTGCTGCACAGCGGGTGCCCATTCTGGACACAGGGTATCAGAGATCACTATGGCACATCTTTAGCTTGTCAGCTCATTACTCTTATTCTGAGTTTGGAGTATTATGAGCTTTTGTACTCCATCATCCAAACTGGTTGCTTTACGAAATGAATGTCAGGGCTGAAGCTATAACAACATCCCACTGCTCCCTAGTAAAGGTCGCAGTGAGGTGGAGAGGATGAGATAGTGGGAATTCACAAAAATGTGGAGAATGGAGAAGAGGATAAAAAGTTACTCATTGTTCTCGTTTCCAGTTTTTTGTGCCTCTTTACAATAAACATGAATAGCTCCAAGCAGTTTTCTGGCAGTGGATATAAACATCACAGCTGGATGTCCATTCAAGATTAAAACACATAAATTAAAGGGGTTTTGTGAACTAATTTTCTAAGATCGCATTATAGCCATTGGATATCTAGCCAATACACGTGAAGGCTAAGCAGTAGTTTGCTATCTGCTATCTCAGGCTGAGATGGATTACACTAGACGTGGTAGACAGTATTGACTAGATCTCCTTTGCCTATAGTGGGAGCCTCAGGAGCTCACTTACAGGTAGGTACTGATGCACACTTGAACATAGGTGTCTTCA
The DNA here is from genome assembly GCA_013398225.1 of Steatornis caripensis. Lineage (NCBI taxonomy): Eukaryota > Metazoa > Chordata > Aves > Caprimulgiformes > Steatornithidae > Steatornis > Steatornis caripensis. Next base: position 130,833 of record VZSC01016208.1, on the reverse strand, counting down.
GGAGGGAAATTTCTTCCCATGTCTCAAGTTCAGAGGAGAGCTGGAGTGAAGGGGCACTGGCATGCAGGAGGGTTCAAAGGGTTCTTGTGACAAAGAAATGGGGAAAGGCTCCAAAGGGACTGTGGTTGCAAACTTCTCCACACTGTGGTGAGTTGTTCAGTGTTTGGTATGCAAACGCACATACACACACAAATAAATAGTCTCTGTGGAGCCATGTGTGTATTCCCATTAAAAGAATGCAACCTGTGCAGATAATTTATAAACTATCAAACCCACTTTTGAAAACTGATGTACAGAATATGGCAAGAGCTGAGCCCAGAGTGAATATTTATGACTGAAATTATAACCCAGTGAAAGTGGAGGCTTATAATACAAACACCATTGGATGTTTTAACTGTGCCTTCGCCAAGTGACGCCTGGGAGCCTGATCTGAAGCCCATTTAAAGCAATGGAATGCTTCCCACAGACTTCAGTGGGTTTTAGGATCAAGCCTGCAATGTGACTGGCAATGTTTATTTGTTAAACATCCATTTATCTCTCTGTTGTTCTGAATCAGTTAAAAGTCTACAATATCAAATTCCTTTTAACTGCTAGACCTGGGGGAGCAAACTACTTTCAGCATGGCATACAGGGAGTGATATGAACAGCTTCCATTAACACTAAGGGGCAAATGGTGTGTAATTCTGTATGTTACAAAAACTTTCCCTCATAAAATGTACTGCATTACACATAAAAAATGTTCTTGCTATTTTCAGTTCCTGGATATTTATTGGAGATTTCTACCACCAGCCATTTCTTTGTGCAGAATGGTCTTCTATCTGTTTTGGGGAATAGTATATTGATACATAAATTTTGTCCAAAATATGCAAGAGCCACATTTTAAACACAAAGCCTATTTAAGTGATAGTCCATAGATTTAAATCTTCGACTTTCTTCATGAAGTGAAAAGAAATTGTACTTTTTCTTTTTTTTATTCTGTAATGTAAGTGTTTAATTGTTTCAGCAGAGTTGGTAGGCAAGTAAAGGTAACACATTTTATGTAGTTCTTTCCAGAATGAACAAAACATGTTTAAATAGAATTTCAGATAGAAAACTGTACACATAAATTCACAACCTTTCCCTTTTGACATCAAATCTTTTATCAGATTTTTTATAACATTCTCCAAGATGCTACGTTTTTCTTTTCAGTACAACAAAATGCTTAAGGCTTGTAGAAGAGTGAACAGGAGTTTTATTAAAATACTTATGAACAATTGTTTTTCTCTAGTATGTGGAGTAGCCAGAGTACCCCACTTTTCAATTAGAAGTAATTCCAGATTTCTGTTATGGCTTTTGTTACGTTATCAAATAACTGTATGGTTAATAGGCGATTCAGTACTTACCAAAAAGTAGCATATAAACTGTTTAAATGGAAGTATTTGGTGCATTTGGAGGCTAATATATTTCAAATGCTCTCAGTACAACCCTGTGATGAACAGGGCTGATGTATTTTGATCCTGTTTTTCTGCATGACATCCACCAAGTAATAGCTCAGCAAGTAGATCTGAACTCTTTCAGACCAAGTAATATTAGCCAGGTCATTCATCCATGTTCATCATCTCTGTCAAGGGGAAGAAGATACTTCATTATCTGAGATCTTTTTAATGACCACTTCCAACACACTTGCCTGGGCAGGATTTCTTCTTACTCATCGTCAACCTCAAGCTGACAGACATTCGTAGAGAGAGGCTTCTGCGGTTCTTTTTTCTCTATAGTAGCAACTGCGGCTTTCAGTTCAGGTTAGGTTTTGGATTGGTTTTATTTTTAACAGGAGATTATTAGCTCTTTTTATAGGAGATAGGACTTTATTTTTGAACAAAACTCTGTACAACTCCTCTATCTATATTAATGGATATTTTTGCAGGTTCCAATTGAGCAATTTTTTGTAAAATAAATTAACAAACCCAGAAATTCTGCTGGGCTTTCTTCATTCTTTGAAATTTCTTTCTTACAGAGTAAATAGAAAATCCTATTTATGGTACAGCCTTGTCCGGTGGGAAGCAAGTAGCAGATTTTTATACATGACCTTCTAAATTCTAAAATGTGTAATCTCTAACAGGATCCATACTGAAAAATCCTGACGTAAACAGGGTTAGATTCTTATGTTCATTTTGGTCCAGAAATGAATTACACAAGTAGATCTCAACAGCTGCAAGTTGTTTAATCTGCACCTCCTAAACTTTTTCTCTGGGATCCATGGTCTGCATGGCCTCACGTAGGTATTAGTGTAGTCTCCTCTTACGTAGTTCCACTTATAACTTCGAACTTTGGTGCAGTAAGTGGTCATGGCACTGGCAGTATTATTTGGGAATTATGAGAGATAGAAGCTCTGATATTTGAAGAATTAAGCTGGCCAATACCTACCAGAGTTTAAGATAATGTGCACCTTTCAGGCAGCTTATGTTCTGGATGCATGTGTATGAAATTTCTTGCATCTGCTTCTGAAACTTCAGTTCCTGTCAGTACTGTATTTCATGAGAACCTTATTTTACTCCATTACTGTTTTTCGCTCATTTGGTGTGAGTTCTTCCAAATCTCTTTTTCAGTACATTGGTTTGAGATCACTGGCAAAATTCTTCGTGAAGTAGTATCACCCTCTCCAGCTCTCAAATGCAACATCTTCTATGAATTGTATGCCTTTAAGGAGTAAGTTTAGTGACCGGGGAATTTACCTGTCTTGAGGGGATTTCTCCAGTCTAAGAGCTGAAATAGGGTGTGTAAGATGTTAATTATGAAGCTCATGATCCAGGACTTTCCCAGCAGCAAGGTGCAGATACAGTGGAAAATTAAAATGATTTTTCTAAAAAGAGGGGAAAAAAGCCACAGCAGAAAAGTGCAATATTTTTCCAGCAATAGGGTGATGCATGAACAATACGCCTACTGCTGTGCTTCTCAGACAGGACCCTTCTGCACTAACCAGAGGGAAGCAGTCATTTTTGCCAACCCATATATCCCCGTATAAAGGGTAGAGCGACCAGGTCCCTGTGGGGAACCTGATGTCGGATCAGCTGGCCCTGGTGATGACACTACAGCTCACTTTTCCCAGAGCTCCAGCCTCCACTGCTGGATGATTTCTATTGCTACACTGCAGGGAAGACATGAAGGAAACCACAACTCTCAAAGTCAGACATGCTCATCAGGAGTAGGTGAATATCCAGAAGAAGAGTATGCCCAGTTAGAAGATCAGCAAGGGATCTGCATTTGGCCAGGGAGCTTGAGAGCAGTCTGCATTGCATGTTTCTGATATATGAATGTGGCTAGGAACAATCCTCTTCCTTGCCTAAACTTTTAACCATGCAAAAAATGAAAGAAAAGTTATCTGTGAATTTCTGTGCCTTGCAGTCTCCATTCTGTTCCTCATGACAGTTCCCTTGTTGTTTTTCAGTTTCCACTTTGTCAGTGCCTACCAGAATCATTCCACCTCTGAGAACTCCTGAAGGCCTCTTACCCTGCCGACATGCAAGATCAGCCAATAAGAAAACACACTAAATATTTCTGAAGCACTTTGAATGGTATCTTGTTTGGGATTGCATCTATAATATATAACCCTCTCTGTTACCATTTATTTCAGAATTATATTAATTTTAATTTGCTCTCAAGCAAGCAGAAATTTGACAATTTTGTTGTCTGTTATTCACCACAGTCTACTGGGTACCACCTCAATAAAATGCCAAAATACTTGCAGTGGTTGAAGTGCTCATTCTGTTCAGGGTCTTGAACTCTATCACATTAGCTGAATGCTTGAGCACATGTTCACATCCTCTTGAATCACACTGTTATTTAAATAACATCTGTAATTTCACTAAGTCTTTTCTGCTAACTTTAAAAATCACTGAGATTTAAAATATTGGCATGAGGGTCAGGACTCCTCTCTAATCGTTAAAACTACCCCAGGGATGAATTTGGGTCAAGGTCTTTTCTTCACATCATTTTCTTTAATAGCTCTATTACTTCTATATATGCATGATAATAGAAATATCTCAAAATTAATCGTTTCTGAAATAACCATAGTTCTTTCACAGAAGAGATGTCCTGGAACCCTACCTTTACCAACGCATTACATATAGTTAACTAGCCATTGCTTCTAGTTGTCTGAGAAATTAATCAAGTAAATCACTCATTGCTGTGCTTTTCTGAAACTCATAAAAGATAATGGACAGAAAAATGAACAAGATGTTTGATTTCATTTAGCTTCTAGTTTATTGCCTACTTCATAAGATAAGGTAAATAAGAAGCCAGTCTCAGGGCTATCATATTTCTCATAAATTGGTCAGCCATAAGTTGCTGATGCAGGTGCAATACTCCACAATGCCTTGCAAAGACATTTTACCAAGTGGTGTTAACCAAGCAAGCATTACAAAGATCAGCCAAAGTAAATTACACTGTCTGGAATTTGAAAGAGTCAGAATACCTTGAGCAGAAAGAACAGGTTATTTCCTTTAAATGAGGGAAATGAATAGACACAGACACACATTACTGATTTGCTTACAATATACGTAATTCTTACTAAGTATAATCTTGAGCAGCATTGCATTGAACAACTAAATCAACACAGCCTGAGTACTGGAGTTAAAACTTGAGCTTGGAAGTTGAATAGGCTCACACACCACTTAAGTAATTTAGCTGAGAAGAAATGTAAAAACCTAAGATCAATTAACATTCATATAGTATTTTAAGCTTTACTACCAGTTGTAATGAAGCAGTTTCTTTCCACAGAGGAATATGATTATAAGTATTTTGATTAGGTACTTACCACAGGAATGATGCTGGGACTGGCAGAAGCACGTGAGCTCTCTCTTGCAAGGTTTAGTAGGGGCTGGCAATCAGCTTTAGTCTGCTGTTTCCCTTTCTGCCCCTGTTTCAATGTTCTACTTGACTTGCAATCACCCTCAAAGGTCTCTGTCTTTATTAAGACTGAATAAACCTCCTTTAGTGAATCTACTCCTTGTAGAGCTACTTCTTGTAAATACCTGTTAATTATTCAGGGATTTTGAAACCTTTTGGCTAGCTTATGCATTAAGAAATCCACTTGCTACAGTGGTCCACATCACTTTTTTATTAAAAACAAGTATCAGCCAAAAAAGCCCTAGTCTCAAACAAAAATTTCTTAACAAAGAAAAAACAAATTAAGGCTTAAACTTTTATTCCTTTTTACACTTACATGTTTGCAGGCTAAAGATCTTACCATTCAGTATTTGCTAAGTAATAAGTTATTTTAAACTATAGACTATAATATTTATTTTACTAACATATTTTCCAGATCAAAATGCTTATTTCTGTTATTAGTGTGATAAGAATACACCAAATACCAGTTTTTAGAAAGGATACAGGTTTATTTTCTTCTCAGACAAGATGAAATTTTTAGTGTTGAAAAACATATGGCAACATCTCCCCTGAATTATAAAGAAGTGCTTTTGTTTCTTGGCCACTAAACACAGAAGATTCAGAATTCTTGGACTTTTCAGAAACCCACATCTTCTAATTTTTCTGTATCTATCTCACCAAAACTGCACTTAGTATACCACTTGAATTTACACTAGCTGTAGACATGTGACATAGGAGAGGCCTTTGAAGTTATATCTTTCTATGACGAATTTTGAAGTTTTGTGTAAAAGACTATTAAATAGTGCCTGCTTCTGAAGTGCACTCAGCTATGGTTTTGATAAGTTTAAAAATAGCCAATAAAAATTTAAAAAAGTTAGAGTACAGATTTGGAGTCACATAAAGATTATTTACTTATGAGTCTTCAAATTCAAGGAAGCTTGGAGTTACTTTTCTTTTGGTATCTGAATGAAACTGCTGGCTGTTTGATTGCTTGGGGGTTTTGTTCACTTTCTGTGATTCAACTTGTTTAAGTAGAGGATGAACATAACTTTGTCAGTAATGATTCAGTTTTGCTATTATTTTACCAAGGAAAATGAAAGTATTCTTGAACTTCTGATAATATACTCAGAAACAACAACAAAAAAATATTCTCATTGATAGTAGAAATGAAATCTCTCTTGTTGTCTACTGATAGAGTCTGCAGGTGGGAAGACTCTGAGAAGAATTAAATCACACAGAATCACAGAATGGTAGGGGCTGGAAGGCACCTCTGGAGATCATCTAGTCAAACACCCCTGCTGAAGCAGGTGTGCTTAGAGCAGGTTGCACAGGAACCTGTCCAGGTGGGTTTTGAATCTCTCCAGAGAAGGAGA
>VZSC01016208.1:95606-123012 GCA_013398225.1 Steatornis caripensis | reverse complement strand
CTCTGTCTCTTCATCCAGGTCGTTGATGAATATGTTGAACAGGGCTAGACCTAGTACCGATCCCTGGGGAACATCACTAGTCACAGGGTTCCAACTAGACTCTTGTCATTATTCATCCACCCCTAGGCGGAGTTCAATGCATTCCAGTTCTCTCTCACATACAAGAGCAACTCCACCACCACACCTTGCCATCCTGTCCTTCCTAAAAAGTACATAGTCTTCCATGACTGCATTCAAGTCATGTGAGCTGTCCCACCATGTTTCTGTAATTGCAATGAGATCATGGACCTTCGACCGCACACAGATCTCCAGCTCCTCCTGTTTATTCCCCATACTGCGTGCATTGGTGTACAGGCACTTCAGGGGAGTCATTGAGCACACAGGTTTCCTTGGAGGGGTGCAAGAGGATTCGCTGTGGTCACACACATCTTTGAGGTAGCTGGCCTTCTGCTTCTCATCTTAGGAGGCAGCTAAGGAACCTTTTTCACTGCCCTGGCTGGCCTGGCTTATTCTCCAGTCGGTTGCAATGGCATGAGTATTGCCATTTTGGACCCCACCCTCTGAGACCTTCAGTTTAAAGCCCTTCTCACGGGATTGGAGTCATTGAAGAATATCCCATTATCATAAAGACCAAAACCCTCATGACAACACCAGCCACGTAGCCAGAGGTTGATGTTCATTATCCATCTATTCCTGGCTTCGCCCTTACCCCTAACTGGTAAAATCGAGAAGGTGACCTGGGCACCAATGTTTTTCACTTGCACCCTGAGGGCTTTCTAGTCTTGCTTAATCCTGGCCAGGTTCCAGTGTTTGGTGTCATTTGTACCCACATGAAAGAGTAGAAGCGGATAATAATCCGTGTTCTTAAGAAGCTGTGGCACCCTCTCAGCTACATCTCTGAACTTAGCTCCTGGAATGGAACATACCTCTCTCGACTCTCTGTTGGGTCGGCAGATGGGCACCTCCGTGCCTTTTAACAGAGAGTCCCCCACTACAAGCACTCGTCATTTCTTTTTATGGCGTCCACTGTGCGAAGGAACAGGCTCTCCTTGCAGCTCTTGTTTGTGATCATTGTGAGCATCTATAGTTGTTAAAGTGTGGAATTTGTTTTGGATTGTAATGTTGGTTGGTGGAGTCCAAGGTGGAGTCCTGCTTTTGTGGGTCACCAGGAACCAAGATTCCTGGTTCTCAGTGGTGTCTCCTTCAGCAACGTAGTTCTGGAACCTCTTGGATCCACTAATGCTACGCAGGCTCCTGACCGTCTCGTGCAGCTCAGCCACCTGTCATAACAGGTCATCAACCTGCGCACACTGAGTGCAGGTACTTACTTTTTGTCAGGAGACGGGTCTGGGCACTCCCTGCAACACGCTGCCTGTACTGAAGCCTTCTTCATTGCCAGCTTAGTCTGGGTGGAGGCATCAGCCGTCGCAGGGGCTCTCTCTGCAGAAGTGCTGGCTTTGGGTCTGAGGCAAGTGCCCACCGTTTTGTCAGAGAGTAGGAGCGCTTCCCTGAGCTGTGGATCTGCAAGTGGACTGCAGAGCCCTCCCTGCGTGAACTCGGGCGCAAACTGCCTCACCAGGCCCTGGCTGATGTGCCACGCTCTGTTCGCTGTGCTCCTGGTCGCTGGTGCTCCCTGGGGCCGTTTAAATCTCCCACGGTTGCTCCTGGCAACGCCTGAGCCTCCTCAGCCTTGTCTCCCAGAGCTGCCAGGCCTGGCAGGCTTCTCTGCTGTTCCTCGGGTTTCCCTGGCTCCTGGAACCGCCTGCTGTCTAAATCTACAGCTGAGCCACCAAACTTCATGCTGTCACCACGGTGTGCCTTGCCGACTGAGCGTTGCTTTTGGTTTCCCTCAAAAACAGGCTTGTGGATAATGGTTCAAATTCTCACAAATTCAGCATAAAGTGTTAAAGATACTATGGCATAAATAAAACAGCAAAAATGTATAAACTGGATGTGGTGGAAATTTTACTATGAAGATTTTCCCGTGAAGAAGATAGTCTTATTCAAATCAATATTCACCATAGGAAAATATCGCTTCTAATTATAATCAAGAGAAATTTTTATGTAAAGAATTCTTTATCTGAAAAAACCCACCCAACCAATCAAAAAAACCTCACAATGTATTTCCATGAGAGTTTGGAGAAGTGGGGGTAGAGAGGAGTTGATCAGATTTTCTGTCTGAGACTTGTTGTCAGTAAAAAAATAATCTGTTTTATCATCAGTTTCACTATGAACATTAATGCTGTGTTACAGCAGTAGCACTTTGTATTGCTTCTGAGTTGGTGAGGTAGCAGCTTCAAAGGTTTTAAAATCCAGAAAGAGTTGCAAAAAAGGATTAGAAGAAAGGTCATTGACTCCAGAGACAAAATAGAGAGCAACATCTGTTTTCAGGATAAAACAGATAATAGATTGCTACTTTACATTTTCCAGCCCATATGTTGAAAATTTTACTTCAGCTGAAATCTTTATTTCAGCATACAGTCTAAAGAATATGCAGACATCAAATATGGGAGTGTTTGGTGGTAACATTTGATAATGATGATGACATGATGATAACATTTCAAACTGAAATAAATAAGACCTGTGAAATACCAGATCTTTGGTAAGAGAAGTGAAGAAGGACATAGATTTTGCTGGCTCCTAACACAGCAGAAAGAAGGAATCTCGCAATAAAAGATGTTGATATCCAATTGATAGGAAATGTTCCATTCCTATGTTACCCAGGGCACTTAATGGAAACCAGATACACCTGTATGGAAAAAAGAGAAATCAAAGAGGGAACAAAGTATTCCTGATAAAGAGAGCCATAGATAAGAGTAATGAGAAGAGTTTGTGCCCTTTATTGATTTTGGACAAAAAACCTCAGAGGTTGCTTTCTAATATAACACTATAAGCTGGATCAAGTACAGAAATAAGTTTCAGTGAATATTTCTACTTTCTCAGTGTTGCAGCTGGAAAAGCTCGAGATTTCAGAAGTAGAATTCTTGAAGAAATTCTAACTGGAACCAGTTCAACTTTCCTTCCTTTCACCTACCTCTGCAACCATGTCAACCGGCAACATAGCCTTGCTGTTGCTAGTAACAGGTGATAAACTCTGAACAGAGTTTGCAAGGCCTTGGGACTGTCATGGTTTAAGGCTAGGCTGACTATTAAATAAATGACAGATGCTCTCCATTAAACCTTTCTCTTCCTCAGAGGCATAAGGGAAAGAGGAAAAGGAGAGAGGCTTGTGGGTTGGAAAAAATTAAACCAGGTTTAATGAAACATTAACAATAAAAAGGTATAATAATATCAATGGGAAATAATGGAGTATATACAAATATATATAAACCAAATATTGCACTCCCCCCTCAATGACAATCACATCACCGCAGACACTGCAGGGCAGGCACTGGGAAAGTCCCAGACTGGACTCAGTGGCAGATGGGAACCAGATTAACGAATGCACAGATCAAGATCAAAGGCAGAAGATTTGGACAGAGTCCTCCTCAGACACCAGCCATAGAAGAAGAGAGCTTGACCCCCACGAATTCTCAGCTTTAGAAGAAGAGAGTTTGACCTCTGTGATCCCTCAGCTTTATACAGAGTATGACGCGTATGGGATGGAATACTCCCTTTGGTCAGGTTTGGGTCACCTGTCCAACTCGCTCCTCCCCACCGCAGGGTCGCAGGTCTGACCCCTTTTCTGTCCTTTCATTTCTGGCACATAAAAAAGTTAGCAGAGCCAAGCATCGACCTAGGTTTCCATAGGAATAAGCAAGAGCCTTTCTGCATACCATTCCTACCATTACTCCAGCACTAACTACAAACATTGAGCGTTATCACTCCTAGAAGCAGACACTGTCTGAAAAACATGCTGTTAATTTCAGAGCATGCAGTCTCTTAGAAGAGATGTAACTGAAAAGTAGAATTATTAATGAGGGGAAAGAAGAACCTATCAACACCATATGCCTTCTGATGAAAGACACCAGAAGCTGACATCTCATCATAACATCCTCTCCGGCACTTTGGAGCTACCAGCTTTGCAGCCCAGTGGAGCAGTGGAAGGATGAACACAGCATCAGGAAATGTATAAAAACTAATTGTGTGTATTCCAATTTTAACTGTATTATTACTATTATTGAGATTTTTTATTCTGTATAGAAGTATTCTTATTACGTATTAGTATCTCATTTTCTATAACAACTAGATCTAGATTAATAATGATTACCGAATTAGATTTCAAGTATACTAGCACCAGACTCTTGGCTTTGTATGCAATTGTTTTCCTTCTGCCTAACTTCTTGAACATAAGAGATTATGACAAGCTATATTACCTCTGACCCATAAGTCCACATAGCCCAACTCCCTTTTTCTAACTTTAGCCAGACAGGGAAGTGGTGGGTCTTAAGATCTTACTGGAACAACTTTCAAAGCTTTCTGGTTTTTACTCCTGGCTTGTGATTGTAAACACTGAGACCAAAACTCTCAACCTTGGCTGCCTGAAATTAGGTCATAACCTCAATAATGAAGCACTGTGGCCAATGTTCCTAAGACAAAGCAATCCATCTCTTGCCATTTTATTCAGGCACTTATAATCACTCTGTGATGCACTGCTCTGCTGAATTTGTCCCTTTGTTTCCACTTCCCCCAAATTCTTCTACTTTGTATAGTTCCTCCTATTTGCCATGCATATATATCCCCAAAATTTTTCTGTCAGCCAGATGTCACCTACCAACCCTGTACCATTTCAAACATTTCTCAACACAAAGTCAGTCAAAAGCTCACTCCCTCATTCCGCTGGTTTTGAAAGTTGCCATTGCAATTTCCTTTTCATGTTTTATCCTGCTGGCAGGACCATGACTTGCTTTACCTTTAGGCTCTAACTGCAGAACAGAATCTTTCTTACCACTCAGTGACCTCCCTTTTCTCAAGTTTGTAGGTTTTTTGGCTTTCATTTGCCTTATCCATTATCCGTCACCATTCCTTTCTGCACCATGATGTAGTCCTTCCAGAAAGGGTCAGGACTGCATCTTGAATTATCCTGTGTGCTTCCTCTTCAATTCCTTTCTCTCCTTCTTCAGGCTTTCCTTCTTCCAATAACATCTTTAGAATCACTGACGCTCTCCAGGTGATCATAAAACCTGTTGTCAGGCTGCATTTCACAGGCATCTTTTTACTCTGACAGCTTGTCCTATGCTTAGACAAACTCTCCCTGCCAACAAGCCCTGTCTTGCCATGGCCATGTAGAAAATCTGTCTAGGTATAAAAATGTGTGTTGGGAAAATATTAGTTCATACGTTTGACTCTGCAGATTCTGTCTGTTTTATTCTTAAGCTGGTTAAAACAGGGGCAAAGTTATATTCAGGCAAAATAATGAGTTCGCTTTCTAAAATGTGACCAATGGCACTTGTGCTGAGCATCACGTGTACACATGGAGGGGATTAGAATCAACACCTTTGTTAAAGTGACATTTCTCTTCCTTTCCAGTCACACTCTCCTTCTCCCAACCCAACACCAAATATCAATTGCACGGTCAGACCCATGTTGTTTACTGGCCTGGATATTAGCTTATGCTAGCAAAAATAGCATTCACCATAAAAGGCTTACACAAATGTGCTGGGTTTGGCTGGAATAGAGTTAATTCTCTTCATAGTAGCTCCTCACCCCACCCCACAAGTGATGTAGGCTGGGGGTGCACGAGAAGCTGGGAGGGGACACAGCCGGGACAGCCGACCCCAACTGACCAAAAGCATATTCTATACCATATGACATCATGCTTAGTAATAAAGCTGGAGAAAGAAGAAGGAAGAGGGGAAAGAAGAAGATGGGAGTGATGGCGTTTGTCTTCCCAAATAACTGTTAAACGTGATGGAGCCCTCCCGTCTGGTTGATGGCTGAACACCTGCCTGCCAATGGGAAGTAATGAATGAATTCCATGTTTTGCTTTACTTACATGTGCAGCTTTTGCTTTACCTATTAAACTGCCTTTATCTCAACCCATGAGTTTTCTCACTTTTACCCTTCCAATTCTCTCCTCCGTCCCACTGGGGAGAGTGAGCTAGTGGCTGAGTGGGGCTGAGTTGCCCACTGGCATTAAACTACAACAACAACTCTATGGAATTCTACTATTCTTCTGAAACATGCACATGCTCTCTTCATCATTTCTCTCAGCTGAGTCTTTTTCATCCTGTCCGGGGGATTCTTCACAGAAACCTCAGAATTGTCAGTTCTACATTTGAGGTGACAGGGAGTCGTTTCTCTTTAAAAGCATATGAACATACCTGTGTCTACAGATACGCACATGTAAAGTTTTTCATGTTTTTGTTTCTATAGCAATCGTCAAAAGAGGCATTATTTGTGAAGTGACCACTGTATTTTTCTGTTTTGGGAAAGCGAACCTTTAAGATGCTGTGGTAATTGCTTGCATGGCTCAAAATGAAAGAGCGTCTTTGAACAAGAACAACAGTATACTCTCGTTGGAAGAATAATATAAAAATAAAGGAGCTGCTCAAATGCGCTACCTTTCAAATGACCCTTGCTGGACTTTTTATCTGAATAAATAACCCTAAATTACTGTGGACTACAGAGTCACAACTGGAAGGCTAGTTGTTCATGAGACATCTTAAAATTAAAGAAAAATAAACCCTCCACCTCTGTGGAAAGCTCAGAGGCTTTATGAGGTGGTAAAGGAAGACCACACAAAGGAATGCCAACAGGTCATGAGAGCAAGCAGTATTACCTTCTGGGATGTGCTCTTTAAACTGTGATAATGTTTAACTTCTCAGAAGCGGGTGTAATGTCTGACACCTCTTTTCACACAAAGCTTGGCCCTGGGTCACACACAGGCACATGGTACTAATAGATTTCAGCAGGTTCTGCAGAACAGCATTGTAAAGGGGAAAAAAAGGAGCTAAATTATGCAGCAAATAAAGGCAACGCATTTTGGAATGAAAATGACATTATTTGCAAATAGCTTTTTTTACTGCCCCTCCCTGCTCTGCAAACTGACATCATATTATTAAGGATTTAAAATTTTATGCCAAAAAGAAAGTATTAACCTTCAAGTTAATGCTATTAAAAATGTAATTTGATTCAAATGAATGGAGTTGAAAAGAATCTCTGCGTAAAGTGCAATACTGTCTTAATTAACAGTGCATTAATGTGCAGAGCAGAAGGTCAGATGCATTAATGTATTTGCAGGAAAAGACTGACCAGAAGACAAAAATCCTTAAAATACTAAATGATTTTGAAACTCTGATTTTATGCAAAAGTCAGACACTTTATGCACCAATCTACTTCAGCAAACAGAAGCAAAATCCAGCCACTCCAAATCACATCAAATTACCTAAATACAAACCATGATGTAGTCTATCCTTTTTGACTTATACTACTAGCAATAAACCTTATTAAACTTCTGCTATGTATTACAATTACATTATAGTCACAAGCAGCTTTTTCCACACACTTTGGTCATCTTTGTATCACCACAAGGCTGAAAGCACTTGAGATCTAGAACTCTTGTTATTCCTGTGTATGGTGTTGGCTATTTCCTAGCTTGACTCAGCCTTTCATAGTAATAATGACCAGCATTTACTACCCAGATTTCTGTACAAAAGCCGTAACAACAGAGTCTGGTTATAAACAACCGTTTTCTGTCCATTTTCAACTTTGAAGACAAGCAAATATTATAACTACCTATCACGCATTTCTGCATAACTCAGCTCAGAAGAGTCCAAAATCTGCCATGATACAACTTGTGCAAAATCACCTCTAAAACAAGTGTACCAGAGCCATACGGGGTATTGCATCAAGTCTGTATGTCAGTCAAGTTATCTCCTTGTACTTACTTATGTTTTAAAAATCCAAACATTGTATTACCCTGTTTTTGTCACAAAAGTACACTAGTTAGTTATGTTGAATTATTTGTCCATGAAGACATTTAAAGTCTATACAGACTCATTGGTGCAGAATACATTTTTTTCTGTGCACAAGCTGTATCAGTGTTTGGCTATATTAACCTTTTTTTTTTGTTTTCTGATAGCTCCCAATTTACAAAGTGAAGGAGGAACTGTCACCTTGGTATCAACGGGAAGGGAGAACCTCTCTGCATCAAGTCGTATTCTCCTGTTGGATTATAAGATAAAGGAAACTATCCTTGGAAATCACTCTCCTTCTTCTCATGAATCTCTTTTTGGAAGGATTCATCCTGACTCATAGCTCTGGTTTAAATTTTGTGAGTCAAATCTGGGCTTTCAGTGTGTCAACAAGCAAGGCTGAATCAAGAATATAAACTAGAACAGTGTTTAGTTCCATGCTTTGTCTTTTCTAAGACAAAAAGGAAGATAACAGCAGGATCAGGACACAAATTACCAACAATTTGGTTTCTATTCTGTTCTGGCAGCAGTGTGCAATTCTGTGTTTTTTTCTTCTTAAGGGTTTGTGACCAAGATACAACTGAATCATAGATAGTTAGTAAAAATGCCTATTCATAAATGCAGATCTTCAGTGTTGTTAAATTGCCAATAGATGTTTTAGAGTTCTCCTTAGAATTTCATGTGTATTATAGAAATAGTACGTTCATAAGAGATAAAAGCAGTTGGTGCATAGGACTGTAATGATTCTAATGAAATAAAAAAAATGTCTGAGAGCCAAGGCTGATAAAGGTGCTAAAAAGCAGAATCACCAAAAGTTACAGAAAAGGCTGCAAGCATTGTGATGTGTATGGTGGTATTTTGTCCTTAGAATTGGGAATGTGTAGCACAAAATTGTTGCTTTACATATTAAACCCTATTAGACCCCAAAGACCTCCTATGAACACCTGTTTCACTATTCAGCTCTGCAAAAATAAAGGTATATTTTACTCTGCAAACAACCTGTGGTCAGCAGACTCCTCAGTTAATGCCTCTTGTCAGCATCGAAAATGACAGTCAGTCAAAGGGGAGTATCTATGGGGCAGAGGGGAGGTGAGGGCAGGAGACAGAATATGCAACAAATTTATTATTCCAAGGATGTCAGACAGTCTCACAATATTCGGCACTAAATCTATTTTTGATAGCATGTTATTTCTGAAAGGAAACTTTCCAGGGAATTAAAATTGCTTCCTGCTAAGTGAAGATACTGATTTAGTCAGGCTTCCCCTATTTAAACGTAATCTTCCTTTTTCTCCTTCACCTGTTCCATGTGAGATTTATTAGACTGCATGAGTGACTGGTCTTACCTAAACAACTGATGCATTCTACAGAATAGGCTCTTGGTGTTTCATGTCCTGGGTTTAAAGAAGTTACTAAACCTTCACATAGACCAGACAGCCAGCAAATTAAAGTTTGCTGATACTGTGGTAGAAAAGTTAATTATTTAGATATTTGTAATTAATTTATTAAGTCAAGCTTTGTTTTTGAATACAAAATACTTAGATAATATATTTAATAAATAGAATCTTGTTTGGTGGTTTTTTGGTATTACTTGAAATCCTCTAGAATATTTAATTACATGTGTAATTATATACAGGACTAATTAGCAATGGTCCAGCTGTGCCTTAAGGCATACTTTTGAAAGACACCAGTACCCATAACTGGGGCCAAATTTTCAAAAGAGCTATGTTCTGATGTAAATGTAGATAAATTCTGACAATGAACAACAGCAAAAGGAGGACAATGGACAACAGAAGGCAACAAGGGAAGAGGAAATAAAGGGAGAAAGCATATCAGACTCACACAGATTTTACAAAATAATCAGCATAGTATTTTATGAAAGCACTCTAAAAATATTTTACATCAATATAGATGAAAATATTTGTTAAAAATAGAAGTTGAAATACAGTAAAGGAAGTTGAATTTACTTTCTTCTTTACTCTCTTCCCAACATATGGATATAAAATATCAGACTTGAAACATTTTTAAATTAGCAAGGACAATTGAAACATATATATATAAATATAAATAAATATATAATGTGAAGAGATGGACAAGAATTCTAATGTGCATATATAGGACTGAATCTTATCTAATGTGTCTCTCATATTTAATGTGTGCCCAAAAACTAAACTTATTTATTAGGGGAAAATTTATATATGAAGAGAGAACACAGTATTTTTGTGACTGAATGTACTAACTAGAGAAGGAGTCCTTGAAATCATCACTTTGAAGATGGAGAAAGTAAATTAAGTTCTCAGTAGAGGTGTCATGGTTTAAAGCTGGGCTGGCTATTAAACGGATGACAGATGCTCTCTGTTAACCCTTTCCCTTCCCAAAAGAGGGAGGTAAAGATAAAAGGGAAAGAGGTTTATAGGTCAGAAAAGTTAAAACAGGTTTAATATAACTGTAATAATAAAGCATAATAATAATTGCAAAAAAAGATGAAATCTATACATATATATACAAAACCAATATCGAGCTCCCCCAATGACGATCACATCACCCAGACACTGCAGGGCGGGCGCTGGGAAAGTCTCAAATTGGACTCGGCAGCAGACAGAAACTGGATTCAGGAATGCATGGATCGGGATCGAAGGCAGAAGAATCGGACAGAGTCCTCCTCGGATGCCAGCCATAGAAGAAAAGAGCCTGATCCTCGTGGTCCCTCAGCTTTTTACAGAGTATGATGCATATGGGATGGAATACTCCCTTTGGTAAGGTTTGGGTCACCTGTCCAACTCGCTCCTCCCCAGCACAGGGTCGCAGGTCTGACCCGTTTTCCTCCCTTTCTTTTCTGATACATAAGAAAGTTAACAGAGCCAACCATTGACTTGACTTAGGTTTCCATAGGAATAAGTATAAGCAAGAGCCTTTCTGCATACCATTCCAACTGTTACTCCAGCAATAACTATAAACATTGAGCGCTATCACTCCTAGAAGCAGACACTGTCTGAAAACCATGCTGTTAATTTCATAGCGTGCAGTCTCTTAGAAGAGACTGAACTGATTAGTAAAATTACTGAAAGAAAATTGGTTCTGTCCTAGCCCAAACTAGAACAAGAGGAGTTTTTTAAAATATTTGAAAATGTATTTAAAATCTTCAGCGTGGTACTGAAACACCAACAATTTCAAAATAATTTTTAAGGTCTTAAAGTACTGTTTTTCTCAGTTTGAAATCTCAACTAAATAAATTAATTTAAAGATTATACTATTAAAATGGAAAGTCGTCTGACAGAAAATCAAATATTTAATTTAATTATGACTAACTCCACTTATCAGGCTTTATGTTAAAGTTAGATCGTATTTTTAAAGAAGATTTTTAAATAACATTAGAACTTAATCCTTGCACTGACGCACTACTTAGTGAATAGCGAAATTAGTGCAGTCTTGTTTATAAAATATTAGTGTTTATTTTTAGTAAATTTCAGTCTGCCTATTCCAGTCAAGTCCTTGATCCAAGATTTACAAGGAAAATATTAACCAGGCTAAGCACTGCTCGTTCATAGACACAAATGTAAGACCTCTCAGAACATTATTTGGCTTAAAAATCTATTTATGGGGAAATGATAGTTGACAATCAAGAAACAAATTAACATTTGCTGATTTAGCCCAGGAAATCTGTTAACATTAATGATTAAAATAAGATGTATATTAATAGTTAACATAGCGATGAAGGCTGTTCAAAACACTAAGAAAATTATTGCATATTCTTCTGTAACATAGTCTCCATTTTAACTGAATTAAGGCACCTTATAACAGAGATCTGGTTTATTCATCCAGCACGACTTGCTTTATTCAGGTTTGTCATTGTGTCCAGCATTAGCACAGATTTGGACATAATGCAGAATCCCAGAGAGTAAACTATCCCAACATTGTTGTAATACAAAGAGACAGACTAGTACTTGTTTGGTTTTGTTCCACCAGAGTACAGTGAAGAACGGTGAAATCACTGTAACACTGGCAGAGTGAGAGAAAAACGTTCACTTCCTGGTCTGGTCAATAATGCAACAGAGGTATACGGCAACTGGCATCTCAGTGTGCTTTAGCTGTCAGGCGTTCAAAGTGATCAATGTTAAAGAAGTAGTAAGGTACTGGGATGTCACCAGTTACTCTGCAAATCCCAGCACAGAGCTCTGAAATTGAGTGAAAGGAAGATACCAGTTTCCTGTGGATAGACATGCTTTTGTCTGGCTTCTCTATACATTGGAACTTTATTCATTGAATTGAGACTGAAAACAAATGATCTGGGTGAACTTCCCACTATTATTCACTTCTTTTAGGCGTCTTATGTGGAAGTTAATTTGTCTAGCTGTAGATTTCTACAACATCAGGCCAGGCTCAGTGGAGAGAAAAAAACACATTCAGGGGGCACCTCATCTGTTTTAGACTTAGGGATGAGATGAATGATACACAGAAAGTGCTTGTTATTCTCCAGCGATTACAAAAGGAAGAGAGCTCAGATGTAGACACCTACATTGTAGACATACGCATTTGTTTAGATGACTTTCACTCTTTCTGTGTTTTACAAGGAAGGGGAAAACAACAGCAAAACTGTCCTCTCTTTTCCACTCATGAGCATACATGTGACACTGTATCATTAAGGAATTAGTATTTTAGCAAAAGCAAAGCATGACATTTGCTTTTCATGTAAATTGAGCTTCAGTAAAACGGGTGACATACTGCACTTGCCGTAGTATATTGAAGACTGATCACAAACACATACCACACTATACAGCAAGGACCTTGCTTTAACTGAATTACAGAAAAACAATGTTACATGTGAAGATATTTTCGCAAGTGGGTTTCCCTGACCATGTTTTGTTTCCATAGAGAAATACACGAGAAGACTTTTGGCCACATAGCCATCTGATAGAGGTGGGAAGAATATCCTTTTTCTTTATTGTCATGGAATCCCAGGTCATTCTCAGTATTGTTCAGCCTCCTGAGTGTTTCTCTGCTGAAAACAACAAAGCATTACAGTCCTCTCTCCAGTCTTCTGATCTGCTGTTTGTTTGACTGTTGACAACACTACCCACAACATTAACATGAGGATTATGTCAGATCAAATTTCTGCATATTCTGTGTTCTGGATTGTATTGTTCAAAAACCTATTCAACCTGCTCAGAGATTTGCAGTCCAGATCAGAAATCAAGCATTCTGAGCTCCTTAGATGTTCCTGGTCTGGCCATGGTTTCATATTTGGGAGAACTTGGTGGCTCTTGGTGCGTGGCAGAGCAGCTTGGAGCCATTTGCACTTCCTTTTGAGGCTGTATCTCCAGAATAGGATTGACAGCCCTATTAGTTCAAAAATTCAGATGTAATCCTTACATAGTTTCAAAAAATGAAAGAAGAATCATGGAAACAGAAAACATCCAAAGTCATCAGCTTGAAAAAATACCACTTCTGGATTTTGAAAATTCCTGCACCCCAACTTTCTGGAAGAGTATTCTGGGCAAGTAGCAGTATGTGGTTGCTCTATCCTTGCACTTTGTAGGAGTCTGGTATTTTCTTGTGTCAAAAATAAGGTAAAGGGGCAGGGGAGTCCTGGATGCCTAGACCCTAGGGAATCCAAGGTATCTTAGAGGTCTTCACATGCCGTCAGTCTCACATGCTGCCACTGATCGCCTCTCCTGGAACACTAGGCAGATTAGAGCTGCTTGTGTCAACCCTGTGCTGTGTAGAAGGAATATCTCGGGGAAATATCTCAGCGACATGCATAAAAGGAATCTCTCAGGGAGTTGTTCTGGGTCCTGCCTTATTCATGTCAGAGGCATGGCAACAGAGCACCAGAATCTGGCTTGCTATTTTTAAAATGCTTTTATAAATAAAAGCTAAATATCATTTTTTTTTGTTGTTGTAAACAGGTAACCGTAGACTTGAACCACAAAAACTCAGCCAAACTTTAAAACATTTATGTTTCTATCAATTTTAAATCATGTTGCCAAGTCACAGTATTTGATGAAGTATTCTGAGGTAATTAAAAGTGATGGGAATTTTTTTTCTCTGATAATATTGTTCTCTTTTTCAGCCAACCAAAGTTGAAATGCTTGACCATGTTATTCAACCTCCTACAACCTGTCACTCAGCTTGAAAGAAATGTCATTTTTTCTCCAAAATCACTCAAGATTCTTGGACATATGGTGTGTCCTTCTGTAATTTCATTCGATCTTGATAAAAGTCAAAACATTAAAGCTTTTTTTGTCCCAGTAAAAAATAGCTTCATAGAAATGTAATATTTTTTTGAATGGTACACCAGTATCATCATGTTATCAAATACTTAAATACTTGAGACAAATACTTGTTGTCAGCTGGAGCTGGCTAGATTTTCAGCTTACCCTTCTGATTTAAAACAAGCTCGACTCTTTTTTCTTTTCTAGAGTACATTACAATTCACTGGTTTTGCAAATGTATTTATCTGTTTTAGGACAGGATGGTGTTTTCCCTCATAAATGGGCCTAGAATATAGTGTTGTTTATGCCTTGAGAACAAAGTCTGCAGCTGATATTTTCCTCCTGATGCAAGGGACTGTGATTTGACCTGGATCACACAGACATACTGGATTTCATTTCCAACAAACACTCTTCATTAATTATCTGTAAAATTCCATGTGCACATAATTTCAAAACAAGTAACAGAGCGGGGCTTTTTAAAATAAAAGCATGTATTGCTGACATGTCTTGGTGATACTACAAACACAAATACTGTGGGTTCACTTGTTTTGACTTAGAATACTAGATCTCACTTATGCTCTTAATTTTCTTGTTGCAGCACCCATTTAAATCATTAGGTAGCATTACTGTGACAGAAGAATTCATGGCTTTTGCAGGATTTTTTAGTCAGTTTAAATTACACCCCAATGTGGGATTTTTCTGGATGATTGATTTCACAATATCTCAACTTGCAGTATTAAAAAAACCACCCAAAGACAATGTTCTGACTGTCCTCAATTAATCTTCAAATCCTTCAGTGGGCTGACCTAAATTACAAAGTCACTTGCTTGCTATGTGGTTGTGATATCCCATGGCTATAACAACGCAATTGTTAATCTCAGAAGCGAAGTTTATGTACAGAAAACCAGCAGCTGGGCCATGATTTTAGAACTTGCTTCCACAATAGATCAGAACGACCTCAAACTTCACTATCACTGTTAAATGTGACATCCATTTTTTATCCTAACTTTATAGTAATAATATCATAAAAAAACATTCTGTAAATCACTTTTCTGAGAATAAAGGATGTAGGAAAAGTTGCAGAAATTTTTTGGGTATGTATTTAATATGCAAAGTATGATATGATATGATATCATATCATATCATGTCATATCACATTGTATGATATCATATCATATTATATGATATCATATTACATGATACAATATGTTGTGTTATAAATTTTGTTCTGCTAAATATGGATTTTGAACAGGAGAAAATGGATTACGTAATTCAAGTGAATGTGGTGAATGTTTTGGTGGAAAAGCAGAGCAGCAATTCTGAAGAAATTCTGTAGTGTTTCTTAGTTCTTCAGGGGAGTGAAAGAGGACACCTGAAGAATCCCCACACTGCTTTAATCATTCTACCTGGCATCTGTTCTTGGAGCTAAGCTTTCAAAAGAAATATGTACTCATGTAGACAGAGGCCCTTGTAAAAGTAGATTGCCTCCATGTTGTTCTGAACCATCTCTTCTTGAGGCTTGGTATCTATAACAGAGCAAAGAAAAAGAAACTGCAGGATTAAAAAAAAACAACACACCACACATGCCATTTATTGTTTTTCTGATAAGATAGAGATGCCCATAGCCTTTGCAGTGTGCTACCATCTAACAGCATAAATTGTTTTGGGAATGTTTGATTTGATTTACAAAGATAACATCTCCAAATAACTGTCTGTCTTCAGTAGATTCCATTTGTCATACTGCATCTGCATGTTCACTGAAAGTGCTTTGTACTCCTGCTCTGAAACTTGTCCATGTTACCTCTTGTCAGTATGAAAGAGTGGTTTAGCATCACAAAACATCCTGAGTTACTGTGCAGAAAAACAGTAAAGAGGCTGCTGTCCGTCTTCCTGAAACCAAAGAACAGATCATACAGAAGCCAATTCTTTCACTGAAATGAGGCTGTGAATATTATGAGAATGCATCATTTTCCTATTGCACAAAAAGCTTGTTTCAGGGTGAGAGGTTACAGGAGATGTGTTGATCTGGTATCTTGAAGATTCAGCCTTGGGAAGTTCCCTGGTTTGAGCTAGGACAGAAACAGTTTTCTTTTTAGTAATTTTACTTCTCAGTTAAGTCTCTTCCGAGATACTGCACTCTCTGAAACTAATTGCATGTTTTTCAGACAGTTTCTGCTTCTAGGAGTGATAATGCTCAATGTTTGTAGTTATTGCTGGAGGAACAGTAGGAATGGTATGCAGAAAGGCTCTTGCTTATACTTATTCCTATGGAAACCTAGGTTGATGGTTGGCTCTGCTAAATATTTTATGTGCTCAAAAAGAAAGGAAGGAAAAGGAGTCGGACCTGCGACCCTGCGGTGGGAAGGAGTGTTTCGGACAGGTGACCCAAACCTGACCAAAGGGAGTATTCCATCCCATATGCATCATANTATTTAGATTTTATTTATTTATTTATTTTATTTAATTTATTTAATTTTTTTTATTTAATTTTTATTTTAATTTATTTTTANGTGATAATGCTCAATGTTTGTAGTTATTGCTGGAGGAACAGTAGGAATGGTATGCAGAAAGGCTCTTGCTTATACTTATTCCTATGGAAACCTAGGTTGATGGTTGGCTCTGCTAAATATTTTATGTGCTCAAAAAGAAAGGAAGGAAAAGGAGTCGGACCTGCGACCCTGCGGTGGGAAGGAGTGTTTCGGACAGGTGACCCAAACCTGACCAAAGGGAGTATTCCATCCCATATGCATCATACTCAGTATAAAGATGAGGGATCACGGAACTCTCTTCTTCTATGGCTGGCGTCCGAGGAGGACTCTGTACGATTCTTCTGCCTTCGATCCCGATCCATGCGTTTCTGAATCGAGTTCCCAGCTGCTGCTGAGTCCAGTCTGGGACTTTCCTGCCCTGCAGTGTCTGGGTGATGCGATCATCATCGGGAGAGCTCGATATTGGTTTTGTAGGTACTTGTATATATTCCATTATTTTTCCCATTAGTATTATACATTATTATTATAGTTATATTAAACCTGTTTTAACTTTTCGAACCCATAAGCCTCTTTCCCTTTTCTCTTTCCCTTGCCCTTTTTGGGGAGAGAGAGGGTTAACAGAGATCATCCGTTTAATAGCCAACCAGGATTTAATCCATGACAGATTTATTGGTGCCCAACGTGGGACAGGCTTGAATCAAGGCTCTGACATGTTGCCTGAAGAGTTCGAATTCTGACACTGACGGGAGGAGACACAGATAAATCAGTCGAGAGAGTTTCAGAGTCTTGAGGGGTTGGAAATTAAAACAGACATCTCACGTCATGTCATTGTGGAGTGCAATATTATATTGTGTCTTTTTAGAGTTTAGTTCAGAGTTAAGTGCCGCAATGCCACTTTACCTGTAGTGTGCCTTGTGTTATTGTTTATTTGCCGTTGGTGTTTATCTGCAATTTGTCGGTTTTGGGTGCTGGGAGAAAGGTTTTGCTCCTGTGTTTGATATTGATTTATGCTGTGGAAAATTGGGCAGTGACTTTACCTGGGTACTTCAGGCTTCACCTAGCAGATTTTGTTAATAATTACACCTTTGATTTTACTATGGGAAGTCATACTTCTCCATTTTATGACATGCTGATTCCACCAGAATTTGAGAATTTTGGATATGGTTATCATATATATCTACCAAACTATCAAAATAGCATGTTGTTAGTATCAATTTTCATGAATGTGTCTTTGGTGGGATGTCTAAATAATTATTGGTGCATGCGTAGGTGCGATCCAACCACCTCAACTCCCACAGTGTGTGTCGCTACAGCAACATGCACCGCAACCAATCAGACCCCTGCAAGAAACACTGCCGCTACATGTACTCCGAAACCAAGCACTGCCACTACTCAAATTCCAAAAACGAAGCCAACTCCAATAATGAGAACTGCTGCTACTCAAACTATGAAAACACAGACTGCTGCTACTCCAACTCCAAGAAGGAGTACCACCGCTACTCAAACTCTGACAATGGGCACTGCAGCTACTCAAACTCCCACAGCGAGCACTGTCGCATCTCTGGCTCTGGCAACGGGCGCTGTGGCTCCTCAGACAACAAGTACTGCTGCTACTCTGACTCCGGCGATGAGCACTGCTGCTACGCCAACTCCAGCATCAAAGGCAGACGCTGTCTGTTTTCTTATGCCTTCAATCCTGATCTGTGCATTCCTGAATCTAGTTCCTGTCAGCTGCTGAGTCCAGGCTGGGACTTTTCCAGGGCGTGCCCTGCAGTGTCTGGGTGACGTGATGGTCATCATGGAAGCTCAACATTGATTTTGTATATATTTTTTTTCTTCTGTTACTGTTATACATTATTACTATTGTTATATTAAACGTGTTTTAACTTTTCCAACTGATAAATCTGTTTCCCGTTTCTGTTTCTCTTCCCCTTTTGGGGAGGGAAAAGGTTAACGGAGAGCATCTGTCCTCCATTTACGAGCCAGCCCAGCTTTAAACTGTGACAGGAAGATAGCTGGGAATTCTAAGGTGGAAGGCTGAAAGAGACTAGCAGGCAGGGGCTCGGCAGCCAGGCGTGAGAGCCAGCGGTGGCTGCCAAGGTGCCAGGACAGCAGTGTACAGAGTTTGCCAAAGAGGCAGACATAGCTTCTCAGAGAAGACCTTCCTCAGCTTGGCATCTGTGGCCTGTACTCTCTGTTCAGAAGGGAAAAAGGAATACTATTTTACGATGGGCTAGAGTTTTTGTGTGACTCATTCTTTTAGATCAATTGTGGGAATTCCTTGTGCAAGGGTCAGGGAGCCAGCTGATGTTCTGTTAGTCAGATGGAGAATAGCTCCTGAGAAGGGCTGTCGATGAAACTTGGCCGCATCTCGAAACCTCTGGAAAAGCGGATTCAGACAGCAGAAAAAGAACGGACTGAGAACTGTGGAGGATTTAAGGGAGTAGTGGCTCTATTGTCATGTAATGCTGAATTGCCAGAATAAAACTTGATTTTCATCATATTTTACAATGCACTGATTGTATGGAATCTACCAATGCAACAATAAGTTATGTCTTCACCATGATTATAGCACATCTTGTATAAGTGACTAAATGAGAAGCTAAAAATGCTGTGGTATAGGGATTTATATTACAATAGGCTTTTTAACATAATGCTCTGGTGATGCTTCAGCTTTCTTTGATATTCAAGTCTTTAGAACATCTTGTCATCTGAGTTAACACTGCCACTAGGGGAGGATAGCATTGACAAGAAGGGAGTAAAGAGACACAAAAATAGACAAGCCCTTAGCTCTTCAAACGAGGTAAAAGGACAATGGAGAAATGCCTTACTGCCATTAAAATTTAGGATTTTATATGTACCAGAGATGGTACAAAGTTTGGATTTTCAGTGTCAGAGTACTCGCAGACACTCCTCCTCTCAGGAATGCATTTGCTTTTCTTGTTACTGCTTGTTTTCAAACCAGCAAGGCATTTAAACACTCAAAATTCATGAGTTTAAAGACAATCCTTCCCCAAGCAGTTTCCAGTAGAAAGACAGATTTCTGCTCTGCTCCATATAGATGGAAGGAGAGTATAGGATACTAAAATTTGTGAATGTTTATCATATTCCCTGAACTATACCTAAACTCTACAATATTGAGATATTAGTGCTGTAGTGAACATTCAGATGCAATTAAGGAGATGGGAAATGTGTCAGGATTATTAGTGCAGCATCTTCAATACAGGCATGCTTGCAGCTAGTGGGCACGGCTGCCAAGCCAAAAATATCAACGATGTATGAAGGAAAATGAGCTTGATTTCACATTTTTCACACTCTTTGCTTGTAAAAAGAATGTGACAATTCTGGGTTAACACTAAAGTTAGGAGGCAGTGGGGAGAGGAAGGGAAGGGAAGGGAAGGGAAGGGAAGGGAAGGGAAGGGAAGGGAAGGGAAGGGAAGGGAAGGGAAGGGAAGGGAAGGGAAGGGAAGGGAAGGGAAGGGAAGGGAAGGGAAGGGAAGGGAAGGGAAGGGAAGGGAAGGGAAGGGAAGGGAAGGGAAGGGAAGGGAAGGGAAGGGAAGGGAAGGTTTGTTCTTAGAACACAGTGGTTAGAGAAATCGAGTGTGATGTTGGATCACTATATTTGTCTCCATACTCCCCATGAGAAAATTTTAATTCTCACTTCCTAAGATTGGTAGTTACATCCAGTAAAATACTGCTTTATGTATGTATTTAAGGAAATGTTTCAGATGCCTAGATATAGGTGTCTTGTGCCATTGCAGATGCTTGAGAGATACCCACAATACCTGTACAGGTAGCTGACAGATGCAAGGTAGGAGTATGGGGGACACAACACTTTCTAACATGGAAGCTAGTCCTAGAATATGTCCTATGGTGTCCTGTCCTCGTGGAGCATGTACCAACTGGCAGATGTAGTGTTGTTTGCAATAGGCACCTCTTCATCTGGAGCTGTTGCAGTTTTAAAATAATTAAAGATTTATTGATCTAGAAAGTAAGAAGCAGAGAAGCTTCCAGACTAATGACCGGGGACTCACTTGAGAGACAGGATTCCTGGATTTCAAGCACTGTTGGATGCAGATTTACCAGAAAAGGAGCATTAAAAAGGGAGGAAGACAAGCAGCACAGTGTCTGCTCTCCTTGAGCAGAGAGGAAACATGAGCTCCTGGTGTGCTGGAAGATGGTCACAGAAGTGGTGTGACAGCTGTTGTCCCATTTCCAAACCAGAAATAGCCAGCAAATTGAACTTGCATTTACAGATGCTTAAAGNGAAAGACAGATTTCTGCTCTGCTCCATATAGATGGAAGGAGAGTATAGGATACTAAAATTTGTGAATGTTTATCACATTCCCTGAACTATACCTAAACTCTACAATATTGAGATATTAGTGCTGTAGTGAACATTCAGATGCAATTAAGGAGATGGGAAATGTGTCAGGATTATTAGTGCAGCATCTTCAATACAGGCATGCTTGCAGCTAGTGGGCACGGCTGCCAAGCCAAAAATATCAACGATGTATGAAGGAAAATGAGCTTGATTTCACATTTTTCACACTCTTTGCTTGTAAAAAGAATGTGACAATTCTGGGTTAACACTAAAGTTAGGAGGCAGTGGGGAGAGGAAGGGAAGGGAAGGGAAGGGAAGGGAAGGTTTGTTCTTAGAACACAGTGGTTAGAGAAATCGAGTGTGATGTTGGATCACTATATTTGTCTCCATACTCCCCATGAGAAAATTTTAATTCTCACTTCCTAAGATTGGTAGTTACATCCAGTAAAATACTGCTTTATGTATGTATTTAAGGAAATGTTTCAGATGCCTAGATATAGGTGTCTTGTGCCATTGCAGATGCTTGAGAGATACCCACAATACCTGTACAGGTAGCTGACAGATGCAAGGTAGGAGTATGGGGGACACAACACTTTCTAACATGGAAGCTAGTCCTAGAATATGTCCTATGGTGTCCTGTCCTCGTGGAGCATGTACCAACTGGCAGATGTAGTGTTGTTTGCAATAGGCACCTCTTCATCTGGAGCTGTTGCAGTTTTAAAATAATTAAAGATTTATTGATCTAGAAAGTAAGAAGCAGAGAAGCTTCCAGACTAATGACCGGGGACTCACTTGAGAGACAGGATTCCTGGATTTCAAGCACTGTTGGATGCAGATTTACCAGAAAAGGAGCATTAAAAAGGGAGGAAGACAAGCAGCACAGTGTCTGCTCTCCTTGAGCAGAGAGGAAACATGAGCTCCTGGTGTGCTGGAAGATGGTCACAGAAGTGGTGTGACAGCTGTTGTCCCATTTCCAAACCAGAAATAGCCAGCAAATTGAACTTGCATTTACAGATGCTTAAAGATCTGGTCAAACTGTGACAAACTTGATTTACACAAAAATAGAGCACTATCTCTACTAATAAATCCTTTTAATTTTCTGTCTTGGGGTGTTAAAAATGAGAAAGTAAGCAAAAGAAAGACTAAAGGCATGAGGCTTTATTTAAAACAGAAAATACTGGAGTACATGAAACCTACCATTTTTTTTTTTTTTTAGGATTAATATATATCTTGTTATTTTTCTTTTAATTCCCTTTTGCCCATTCCTGGAAGTGAGATGATCATACATAGCTTTGAGGTCAGCCACATATGCTAAGCAACAGAAGGCAGACTTTGTTTTCAGCGTTTGCAGATGCACAGAAACATTTCTCAGATCTCTTCACTTGACTTTGTACTGAAATGAGTACGTGGGTAAGATGAATCCAAACTACAGCCATATAGCTAGCAGCGGTCACTTGAGCATAGCTGATTAGCTACTTCAAAGCCTCATACCATGTCTTTCCTCCCAAAAGTCAGCTATTGACAATAGTAATAGCTGGCAGGATCTGACTGTTCAGAATCATTGGCTCCTCACCAAGAAATTGAAAGTCTGTTTAGAGTGGATTTGGATGTATTGTAAATGAAGCAGAATATACCATGCTTTAAAATCAAGGACAACTGTCAGTTCTGCAGAGGGGCTAGATGAGGCAAGAAGGACTTACACAATCACTTGAAATTGTAAACATTCACGGCTAATAAAAAAGAGGCCCAGCAGCAATGAAACGTGAGATTAGCCAGCCAGCAATTATCCCAGTAATAATATGGTATATGTTTCTTCTTTACTGCTCTTGTGTGGATTACAAATGGATTCTAAGGCAGAGCTGGATAAGCCTGGGAATATTGTACTTATACTCAGTTTAGGAGCCAGCAGGAAAATCTACAGAGGCTTTAAGTCTCAGCGAGTGCCCTTGCTCAGCCTTATAGACAGGAAACAACAGTATCAAAACATTAAAGGCTTAAGAAAGAAGAAATAAAACCTGAAAAAATCACGCTGTGTTTTCCCTCTTGAGCTCACTTATAAAGTGGACTGGATCCTACATTTCTGTGTCCACATTTAAATGGCCTAACAGTTTGCCTCTCCTCCACTGTCTGTATCTATAGGATTACTCAAAAACCTGAAAGCTGAGGGCTCATCTCCTCTGATTGATAGAATATTCACCAGAAAGAAAAGTTCAAGAGAAAAAAAAAAAAGATGCAATTCCGTATTTATATGTGTGTGTGATCTTCACCTTATATCTTTTATTTCTCTCCGAAACTTTGGCTAATGTTGTAGCAAAGGGCTATCCAGCGTAGTCTGTGGTTACTGTCTTCCCTTCACCTTTTCTTTCTTTTTATTCTCAAAGTGCTGTAATGGTCTCTGCAATACAGGGACCACATCAATTTATTTTCATCGTGCCTGTCTTTAGTGGTGAAGAAGCTTTTCACTTCTCATTTAGTTTGTCCATTGCCAAAGAACAATTTATCTCCCCTCCAAGTTCAAGAAAAAGAAATAATTTCATTGATCGAATCTGGAAAATCTGAAAAGACACTTTTTAAAAATGTACAAAGGTAAATATGTTCAGTTTGCGGAATTCTAATCCCAGTATCAACCAGACAAAAAGTTTTGATCTAAAAGTTCATCATCTTGCGCTGTAAGATGCACCATGTTTTTCTGAAGAATTTTATGAATCTAAGCAATAATTCTCTTTTTTTTTTTTTTTCTGCCTCTCAGCTTTGGAGTTTAAAGGCAGTGGAAATTTGAGCGGCTTTGCATTTGGCTGCAAATATTTTGACAATTTTCTGTTATCATATTTGGTAGATATTACAGCATCTAAATCTGTAACCAATGAAAAGTGCTGAAAACACACAACAAAATGTGCAAAAGTCAACAGATGCAGAATACAGATGGAGAGCAATTGGTGCACTGCCTAACACTTTATACCTATAATTGAGAAGCTATTTTGTCTTTATTTCCTGCTTTTCATCTTAACAAGATTGTTCTTCCAGCTTTGTGAATTACGTATAACCAAATGGACAACAAGGTCGCTCGCAGGTGAGTGCTCAGCTGCTTCCCTGGGGCTTAGAGTTAGTATCTATCTGGTGCCTGCCTGGGCCGGTGCAGCCAGGGCTGAGGTGCTGCCGTAGCTGCTGTGTTGGTTCATTTCATTGCTTAGCATATCAGCATAACCTGCTGCAATTTTCAGTCTTAATACTCACCCAGGGGTGGTAACTGAGGGCTCCAAGACTCGGATGTTAGCTGTTGTAGTGGAGGGGTTTACCACCCATGGAGCTAAACCCAAGTGACAACATGTCTCTCTTCTCTTACTTAAGTATATATGATTAATACTTTTCAGTCCTTTAGAGAGCTTGTTCCTTGGCACTCTGACACAGACAAAAAAGTTGGTTAATTAGTCAGTATTTATTAAATCCACTAGGAGGCACCTGGCTGGAAAGCTTAATAGCAACAAGGGGCTGAGAGCTCTGGGTTTCTTCCCAGAAGAGAGAATAATAACCTGCTCTCACTTGTGAAGCCTTTCTAAGAGATGTTATACAACCATGAGAGCCAGATTAGCTTAAATTCTGTATCTTAGCTGCTTGACATCTACCACCAGGCTGGATGGTTATAAAAAATATTTCTCTTTTGCTTTCAAAATAATAACATTCATAATGCAAAAACCAGCTTTGGAGTCCTTCACTTTCCCCATCAAAGGAATGCTGCACATTTTAGAAGTTAAAACTGTGGGAGAAGAAACATTTCACAATGGTATATAACCTAAAAACACAAATGAAAATGAAGAAAGAAACAAAAGACCTTCAGAGGACAATATCCCTGACACTCAGATCAGTGTTTGGGACTCAGATTTCCATATTCTACAGCCAGATCACTCCAGTCTTGGCTGTTTGCTTTCCTTTCATACTGATGGTTAGTGAATTATTAAATGTAAAATGAATTCAAGTATCCCCTGACAGCCTCTCCTTTCCTTCCTATCCTGATAGACAGGTTCATAAGTTCCAAAATTTGTTTTTCTGTGACTCAAAAGTAATGTTTCTAGAGAAAAAATGAAATGAGATTCATAAAGTAATCTCTGAAATCTAATTGCTAGTGTCAGTTATAATAAAAATGTCCCCAGTACTGCCCAAAACCAGAATGGGAAAGAGGCTTTTAAGCAATTAAATTATATTGACATAAGAAGCGACTGAAAGCACCAACTAATTAGCTTAGCGGTATTGCTGTAATGTATTACGGTGCTATCCCATAATTTAGACAGTTTTGGGTCTGTAAAAGATACTTGAACATTTGCTGTTCTGTTTCTTATAGATTTGAAGTCAACGGGATGACCACCGACTTACTGAAAACAGCATTTTGCCAGTGCTGATGCTTTTGAAAATCTCATCTTGAAAGCACTGTGGAAGTAATTGGGTAAGCATGTTGGCATGGACTAGGGAAGGGAAACCAAATTGCTTTTTAACACCACCTAATATGTTGTAATGGACTAGACTTAATCAGAATCTCTAAGGAATTGCTGACCAGTACAAAAGGGACCATTGGACTTTCAAGAAAACAGGTATTTACAGAAAAATAAATGTAAAAAATGAAACCTGAAATAATGTCTTTAACTCTCCAGTAGAGACCCCTGGGTATTTAAGAAGCCTTAAACTTCTACAAGAAAATGTTTGTTGCACAATGTCACCTTTCTGTCAACATCCAGTACAGAACAGGGGTGAAACTTATGATTTATGTGACATACGGACACCGCTCTCTGTATTTTCAGGTAGTAAAGCTGTTATGATCAGCAACTGCAACACCACAATGCCTGGAAATATGGTCAGAATGCATACTTTTGCTTTACAGTTGGAATTGTAGCATCCTTGAAAGATTTCATAAAGTTTGGATGTTAATTTTTGTTGGGAGAAGCTAAGAGTCTTCTGGTAGCGCAATTTTTTTTGTGATTTGGACCAAAGCAAAATGGGACCTCAAAAATCATGATACCTTCCATTTGTGATCAGAATTACGGAATTTTTTTTATTAGTTTCTTCATTTGTTTGGGTGGTTTTGTACAATGATTAGAGACAATAAATGTTTTATTTAAGTTGTCTTGGTTTCCTCTTAAATCATTGCCAACTTGAGCACGAGATGTTACACAAAAATTCAAAATTCCTTTCTGAAAATGTTACGCTATGTCATTTACTAAATCAAGCACTTCCAATTCTCAGAATTAAATCAGCCTCAGAACGAAATATTCTGGGATTAGAGCAAAATATATCTATCCTGTATGGATTTGTCATTTTATGTAAAAATTTTTTTTAACCAGTACCTGTAATATGGCTAACCTACCAGCCTTTGACTTGAAAATAAAACCCCCTCCATTTTACCATTTTACCTTCCCTAATTTGTACCGTATAAATATGGTTTCTCTTGTTGAAAAGTAGTCCTATTCAACTAAATTAGCAAATAACCAGAGGAACAAGAAACACATTAACTGTTTTCCCCCGGACTTCTCACTGCCCTTCCACCTTTTCTTGCTCTTGGCAATTCTACAATTACCAAGATTTAAGTAAGTCAAACATATACAACATGTAGTCCCTTCCATCTCATGTCTTGCTCCAGCACGCCCTCAGTTTACTTTTCTTCTTTCCATTTACTGAGAATATTACAGTTCTTTACACTTTTGGAAGGGAAATAAACAAAATGAAGATTCAATAAGCAGCTAGTGCTATAGCTCCCTGCAATAGCTAGCTGGTCTTTATCGCTTGTTTATTTCTTTATTTCTCCACCATGGTTTTTTTTTTTCCCCGTTGTAAATAAATGCCCAACTGAATTAAAAAAAAAAAGTGTTAAAATAGCAGTTGAGAAAGATTTAGGCCAAAGAAAATGGAACAAATCCTACTGGAACATGCGATGCAATTTTAACCTTTTTGTATTTTGTGAGGTTAGAAGGCAGGAAAGTGAGTATATTAATTCTTTCTCAGGCTTCCAATTGTAATACAACAACAAACAATATCTTTGATTTTTTATTTTTTTATCTTCAGCGTGGCTATTTCTAGTAGAATAATTTTTAACTGGGATCTACAAAGCCTGACTGTCACAAGTTCACTGTCCTGACACAGTCCATGACTGAACGTGTATTTTTCACTTATTCCAGCAGGGACACAGATGAATTATTCTAATCTGAGTGCAGAATTCTCTTTGAGCAGGTTCAAAGTGGGATTTTGATGCACAGAATGAATTCACAGGCTCCTGCACCAGTCACTTTTGGAAAGCAGTAATAATGCAGTTTCTCCTGAACTTGGTAGATGAGGACTGGGTTAGAGAGCAGCTAAGCAAACTGAACACCCACAAATCGATGGGTCCTGACGGGATGCACCCACGCGTGCTGAGGGAGCTGGCGGAGGTAATTGCTAGGCCACTCTCTATCATCTTTGAAAAGTCGTGGAGAACAGGAGAGGTGCCTGAGGATTGGAGGAAAGCCAATGTCACTCCAATCTTCAAAAAGGGCAAGAAGGAGGACC